>JADRCH010000153.1:4955929-5083784 GCA_019843965.1 Rhynchomys soricoides | reverse complement strand
TGGGGGCTAGCTCATGTTGAACACTGTGGGGGCTAGCTCATGTTGAACACTGAGGACAGGAGTATAATCTATATAAGATAAGAACATCCCTATAGTTGATAGTAATAAAAAACACCCAAAAGCACAGGAAAGTATACAATTATCAAATACTTTATTTGTCCAATTTTTCCCAATACGCAAAGAATAGAAAAAGAGTATTCCGTTGTGTTTGCAGGTGATGTCCCAGAGTTAACAGTTAGCTGGCCCCTTCATTTTGATCTTATTAATGCCTCTGTATCCCCAAAAAATGATCTCTAAGGAGTTCCCGTTGTTTTTATACTGAGAAGATAAATTCCCCAAATCAGTTGGGTTCCTTTTGGTGTGAGTCAAGTGAGAGTTATGAAGGTGAACTTGGGCTCTGGGCTTCTCGGTTGTCTTTGTTTTTGATTCTTCAGGTCGTTTTTTTGTTTTTTGTTTTTGTTTGTTTGTTTGTTTATTTTATTCCATTTTGATATCATCACCTAATTTACAAGTGGCTGGTTCCCATATGGCATTTTACATTTGTGCTTAGTTTTGGTTGGCTTTCCGTCCCATCCCTTGCCCTTCCCCATCTCCACCATCCCCATTCATGCTGAAACCCTTCCAACCCCTGTACTCTTCTTCCACTTAAAACACTGGGTTCTATCACAGCACTCACCCTGCCCCCTTTAGGCCTCCATTTTGTATTGTTAGAGTCCCTTTCCAGTTTCCTGACCCCTGTTCATCCCTACTTCCACCTAAATACCAAGATATAGATATTGAGAACTAGAAACCACGACTTACATTAATTTGGGGCACATACATACAATAGAATTTTAACCAGCTGTAAATAGAACTGAAACTGTCTAGGTGGAATTGGACAACACGTTTGTTTTTGTCTTTCACAGAGAACCAGAAATGCCCTGAGAGATCCAACAAGCAGATGGAAATTCCCCATTCCATACATTCTGGCTGACAATCTGGGTAATGGAGGCTGGGTTTGTTGTTGTTGTTTTGTTTTGTTTTTTGTTTTTTTTTGGGGGGGGGGTTGATATTTTATTTACATTTCAAATGTTTTCCCCTTTCCAGGTGTCCCCTTTGTAACCCCTCTATCCCATCCTCCCTCCCCCTGCCTCTATGAGGGTGCCCCCCCATCCACCCACCCACTCCCATCTTTCCTCCCTGGCATTCCCCTACACTGGTGCATCAAACACCCTCAGGCCCAAGGGCCTCTCCTCCCACTGATGGCCAACAAGGCCCTCCTCTGTCACATATGTGGCCAGCACCATGGGTCCCTCCATATGTATTCTTTGGTTGGTGGTCCAGTCTCCTGGAGCACCAGGGGGTCAGGCCAGTGGATACTGCTGCTCCCTCCATGAGGCTGCAAACTCTGGAGTCTGTTCCTAACTACACATGGGTAAACTCATCTCTCCTGCTTCTCCAGTTCATTGGGTTCAGAGCAATATATAAAGAGCCCTGAGATTCTTTATTGCATGGGAAGAAAGTCATGACATTTTTTCTTTGTCCAGTCTGTGAGAGTGAGTCCAGTCTGGGAAGATGGCTCAGTCAGGAAAGTCCTTGCTTTGCAAGCATAAAGACTTGAGTTCAGTTCCCAGTACACATGTAAAAAAGTCTGGCAGGCTGACTCATGCTTGCAATCCCAGTGTTTGGAAGTTAGAGACACATGAGTCCTTGGGGACCTGAACCAGCCAACCCAGCCCACTTGGCAAACTCCAGGTCAATGAGAGACCCTGCCTCAAGATAAAGTGAATTACCCCTGAGGAGCAACACCCCAAAATTGACTTCTGACCCTCACACTCAAACTTGCACTGTGTACCCATCTCAACACAAGCACACACACACACACTCACACACACACACACTCACACACGCACACACACACACACGCACGCACACGCACGCACACTCACAGTCAGAAGTTGTACACATAAAGATGTTAGGAAAATCAGGAACAACACAAAAAACAAAATTGTGATAGAAAAACTGACATCTTAATGGTAAAAGTTTGTACTTCAGTGTTACAAAGGCAGAGTTGAGTATAGGATAAGAATCCCATTAGCAGACTATTGACTTCTCTTTTTGTTACCAGAGGAACATAGTATGTTGTGGAGAAACAGAAAAGTATACATTACCCGTGTTCAAGTTCCATTTTCTCAACATTAACATCTTTGATTTTCTTCTTTCCCTTAAGAATAAGAGCTATAATGCATTGCATTTTAGTCCCTGATAGAAATATTAATTGGTAGAAAATCAATGACTAGTAGATGCCAGGAACAGATGCTTATCTGATCCTCAAGTAACTGACTAATGACTACACAATGACTCCTTGCTTGCAAGACCTATTCTTGGGGGGATGATGGAGAACTTGAGAGGGAAAGCCAGAACAAAGCTGTATCATCTTGCTGGATATCAGGATTCTTCCTGCTCTCAACATACGTAGATTGTGTTTTTGTCTTCTCCAGTCACTGTTATCAGTCTTGTTTCTAATACGTTTTCCTGTAGTGGTAGTTTATTAATCTGCTCTGATCTCCCCAGCAGCAGTTCTGTGATACTCTCAGTTCTGTGATTGTTTGTTCTCTCTTCTATAACTCTCAAGCCTGCATCTTATTCCTTTCCTGGCAATGGCGATCCCATCTTTCTTCTTCGGTCCCCTTGCCCATGCGTCCTAAAGTCCCGCCTCTGTCTCCCTGCTCAGCCATTGGCCACCGGCAACTTTATTTGCCAATCAGAACCAGCGGGAGCAGGGACCCTCGGCGTCTTACCTGTGGAATTCTCATGTGATTTGGGAACCCATAATGTAAGCATTAGACCCAATTCACAACATTTTCCAGTGAACAAACAGACAAAAAAACACTGTTGTTCTCAGCTGTTTATTGGGAGGTGAAGTCAGATCCCCACATGTTTTGCCAGCATGCTTTTAAATTCACCAAGTACTCGTACTTCCTGGAGATGATTTACGGACTCCCCCTCCCCCTGTGGAAGGAGGTTTTTTCCAGTTACTGTTTTTCTTCCTGGTTCTCTCATCTGCACTGCCCCCTCATGTGCCAAGTACCGTAGCTGATATGTTTCTGGAGCTTTACTCTATCTCAGTGAAGTAAACATAGAGTTTTCCAGCATGCACAGGACTCCTCTAAGCACTTGGAGCCTAGCTTAACTGGTTCTTGCCCTAGCTATATGTGCTCTCTAGCCTTCATGAAGCTCTGGACTCCATCTATAGAACCCCATAAAGCAACATGGTGGGGGACACCCATAAACCCAGAACTTGGTAGATGAAGAGAATCTGAAATTCAAGGTCGAGAAAATTTTGTTGAATTTAACTTGCTATTCAAGCTTCTCAAATCTGCAAGATAATGTTAAAATAACCAAACGCGAGAAATCTTTGCTCATTATTTTCTCAAATATCCTCTTGCCTCTCCCATACTTTGGGAGTTGACCTCAAATAGGTTGGGCTTACTGGTATTTTCTCATTAGTTATTGAGTGTCTATTCACTTTTTACTAACATTGTCTCTGTGACTCTTTTACCATCTGCAGTTTTCTCTTCAAATCATTCAGTGAATTTTGAATATAATCCTGTGTTCAACTACTTTGCTTTTTTGTTATGACCAAATACCTAACAAATTGACGGAAGGGACAGGGGTCTGTACAGTTTGGAAGCTCTGTCACACAGGGGAAGGCCTGGTGGCAGCAGCATGAGGCAGCTGATCACATTACACACACAGTCAGGAAGCAGAGAGAAATGAATGGTGCTCAGCTCAGCTCACTTCATCTGTTTTATTCAGCCCAGGACCCCATCCCGTGGGGTGGTACCATGTTCAGAGTGGGTCTTCCCTCTGCAGTTAAACTTACTTGAAATACCTTCATACACCCACCCAGAGCCTTGCTTCCTTGGAGATTCTTCCAAATCGATGATGAAGATTAACTGCTACAAATCCCGACTGAATTTTCATTTGATTCTTTCATATAAATTGTATGCCTCTGCTAAGAGTCTCTGTTGGTTCCTCTTTTTCTTTAAATCCTAGAACCAATATACGATCACACTTTAAACTCTGTTAACTTTAACATTTGAGTCATCCTGCGCTCTGTAGATCATGTTTCCTGTTTTGTCACACACTGATGATTTTTGGCTCTGTGTTGGAGTGCTGTGGATATTACCCTCTGGAGAGGCTCTATGTGCTGTCATGTTCCTCCTAATGCTGTTAAATTTTGGATTATTGTGCCAAGAATTTGGTTGGTGTTTTGGAAGCCTGGGTTTGGTTTTGATCTTATTTCAAAGCAGATCCCAGAAAGCTAGGACATAGTCTTGACTCCTAGGCCTCTTGGGTCTCTCTGGGGTTTTAGTGGAATGCCCAAGGATTTTTCCAGCCCCTCCAGTTTCATATGTCTTTAACTCCTGTCACCATTTGTTTCTCTGTTGCTTTAAATGGCAAAATGGAGGGCAAAATCTCTTATTTCCTTTTGCAACCCTGAGGCCACAGTTTATCTCTGAGCATGAGCTGGAGGCAGGAAAAGCAGCAGAGACCATGGAGGAGTTCTGTTCACTGGTTTGCTCTCATGGCTCACTCAGTTTGCTTTTTTATACAACCAAGAACCACCTGCTGAGGGATGGCACCACCCACAGGGAGCTGGGCACTTCTGCATCAGTGAGTAATCAAGAAAGTTCTCTTACATAGTTCTCTCTAGGCCAATCTGATAGAGGCAGTTTCTCAACTGACACAGCTTCACCCCTGGTGACTTTAGTTTGTGTCATTGACAGAATCCTAACCAGCTTACTCCCAGTTGGTTGGTTCTTTTTCTACAATGGTGGGCAGCAAGGTAAGGTCTTGCTCAAATTGGTCAACACACAACACTTCACTGGCCACATCTCACCAAGACACTTGGAGCCTCTCCCATTTATACAAAGTTTGTTCATTGGATGAGGATTATGTTGTGGCTTATTTGTAGACTTTGTGACCATCTCTCCTCTTTCCCACCCCTACCCAGGGCCTCTCAACTATGGCTCTTGTGTTTCCTTGGTTGTCTTCTTCTGATTCCTCTTTGAATTTTCATCCACCCAGACTCTTCCATGGGAGATGGCTAGAACCCACAGGGCAGACTTGTGTTTGCATTCAGATTTGTGCTTGCATGCACCCTTTCTCACACTGAAAGTACAGTAGAACACCATTGTTCAAATGTTCTCCTATTTCTTTCTCTCAAGAATAAATTTCCTCTACTTTCTGATTTAGTAAATTTTTTTTGGACCTCAACCTTTTCAGTTTGTAGCTGTTATCTGTGGAGGGACTTGTTAGACTCAAACTCCTCCCCTACTTGTAGCTTTAGAAACCCTCTAAAAAGATTCCCCAGCTGAACTCAATGAGCTTCCCAGTTCACTCCTGCTATACACAGTCACCAAGCATCTGAAGTTAGCTAGCAGTTGACAAAGCAAGGCAAAACTACATATAATTTAGTATGTCAGAACCTTCTTCTGGGAAGGAAGGCAACAATGAGGCTATAAGAGAGCGCCTTTTACTGAAGAAGATAACCCATCCCAACACTGGCAGCACACACTCATGGAAATCAGTGTGGCTCGTCCAGTGAGGAGAGGGCCATGCAGAGTGGCTGTATTTCCTTTTTCCCTTCTCAGTGAGGTTGGGATAATTTCTCTAAGACCCCAACATTTTCTAGTTCTCTCTTTATAATGTGCTCCAGAGTGGAGAAGGGAAAAGGAGGTTGACTTTCATATTAGCCACCAGAAGTCCTTGAGTCAGCTTGATGTTAACAGAAAAAGCAAAGCAGGACAGTGTGTGATGGTCAAATTAATGTAGTTTTAGCATATATCCATCCCCTTAAATTGTGGTGGCAGGCAGCCATGGCACTGGATCAATAGCTAAGACCTTACACCCTGATCCTCAGGCAGGAGGCAGAAAAAGAGACACTGGGTCTGAAATAGGCTTCGGAAACTTGAAAGCATCCCCCACCCAGTGACACACCTCTTCCAACAAAGCCACATCTCCTAATCCTTCCCAAATAGTTCCTCTAACTGGGAACCAAATGTTTGCACACAAGTGCCTATAAGGGCCATTCTCATTCAAACCCCATATTCCACTTCCTGGCCATTGTGGCCTTGTAGCAACATCACAATGTACAACGCATTCAGTCTGACATTGATTTTTTAAATTGATATTCTAAATATTAATGCTGCATCAAATGAATTGTTCAACTGTTTTAGATGGGTTATTCACTCAGTTCACTTTATTCCTTGGCTGTGTGGAAACTTCTTAGTTTGATAAACATCACATCTATATTTTTTGCTTCTGATGATCTTGCTTTGGGGGGCATGGATCTCAGCCACAATATACCATGATCTATACAGATGTGTTGAATTGGTTCTTCTATGCTGTCTTCTGGTAGCAATATAGATATCCAGGTTCCCCAGCATCATTTATTGAAAAGCTGTCTCTTTTCCAATACATGTTTTTGGTGCAAGGGAAAATAATATAGTGTCTGCAAATAATCCTATGGATTTTACAGTCAACTATTTTCAACAAAGACACTAAGGACTGTTCTCTCTCTCTCTCTCTCTCTCTCTCTCTCTCTCTCTCTCTATCTCTCTGACAGACTCTGTATCTGAGGCTGGCCTTGAACTTAGTCAATAACACGTGTGATCCTCCCTGCTCCAGATAAGGACTATTGATGTTGTTTACCATGACCTTAAACACTGTGAACTCTTCAACATGGTACTTTAATAAATGAAAACCACCTGGCAAGCTTTCAAGGCTTATAATTATTTATAGTTGATGCATAAAATAAAACGTACAGAAGCAATGGTTCGGATTCATTTTTAACTGAGCTTTCATCCTCCTGTGGGTTGAAGGTATGGTGGAAGAATGCACACAAAGGAGAATATAATCATAGTTCTCTGGGGTATTGCTCCTTTTCCATCCATCCTTGTCATGGGTAGACCTGTGCTGTGTATGGTACTGGCTGATTGGCTTTGCCTACTTCCTACCAATCTCATGTGGGGAGCAAGGTAACACCACACGAGCTTCTTTTGCTTTGAGAACCTTCACATCTCTCCAAACTGTGCTATCTTCCATCTAATGGGATTTTTAAAAAAATAATGGGCCTTATTTAGCCCAGGTTAGCCTCAAATTCCTGATCCTTCTGCCTCCACCTCCCAAGTTTTAAGATTCCAGCATGCCTGGTTTCTATGGTGCTAGAGATGAACTGAAGACCTCACGCATGCTAGGCAAGCACCCTGCCAATGGAGCTGCATGCCCAGCCTGGGAGGTTATTATTTTAGACTCTGGAAAGGACCACTATTTCTATAGCTTCTCTCCAAAGTACTTTACCCCTACATATAAAAGCTAGAGTGATTTGTAAATCATTTCTGTTTTCTGCTCTGTGACTCTTCTCAGGCAATGTTCCAAATGAAGGAAAAGGGGGGGAAAGAAGAAAAAGCAAGATAGTCTATGGTTCAGTTCAACTTTATACACACACATAAGCTACTACCCTACAGTCACATTTGCATTGATCATATAAATTATGAACCAGAACCATGTATGTGACTAACATCAAATTTAGTTAGCAATGAATTGAGTTACCCCCTGCTCCAGGAAAGAAAAAAAAAAATTACATCAAACCTCTGTGTATTTCATATCACTGGTACAGTCTTCTGTATACTATAAGCTATGTCTGTTATCCAAATTCTAAATAGTGTCTGTCAATGTTTTACAGATCTGAACGCCAAAGGAGCCATCCTCAACGCCTTTGAGATGTTCCGCCTCAAGTCTTGTGTGGATTTCAAGCCCTATGAAGGGGAGAGCTCGTACATCATCTTCCAGCAATTTTCTGGGTTAGTATGAACTATTACAAAACATGAAAAGCATGCATCCTTAGGTTTCTAAAATGTCATACATCTATTTTGAAAGCTAAAAGAAACTATATGAAAAAAAAGCAAAAGCAAATCTTTCTTAGCTTTTGAGCTATTTTTGCAGCCTCACTACTCTTGTTTAATTTGTATGTATGTATATATGTATGCATGTATTTTATTTTTAGATAAGTAGCATTTGAATCAGCATCCAGAGTTACAGGATGCTAACAAGTCAGGAAAATTGGCAGGTGGCAATGTGACTGTTGTCAAGTAACTTCCAATCCCTGGAAACACTGGAAACTACCAGCAAAGCCCTTCCTATTGGCCCAGATTTCACAGTGTAAAGCCAAAGCAGATCTCGTGTGTGGGAAATTTTAACGCAAGAAGAAAATTGAACTTATGAGAAAAGAAAAAAAAGATTTTAGGTAAAAGAGGGCGAAGGACATCCCATGATAAACTTAGGGAATCTTTTAAGATTCCCTAGCCCTACAGTTTCTGAGGGAAGTTCGGGGTTCTTCTTGCTGAAGACCTGCCAGAAGGAAGCTAGGCGGTAGATCAGTGACTGTTACTGCTAAGAGCAAGTTCCTAATAGAAGCAATTTAAAGGAGGAACGATTTATTCTGGCTTACAATGTGGGAAGGAATATAGTTTAATGTAAATGAATTATTTACTCTAGCTATCCTGTATAAACGACACAAAGTCCTGTTATTTTCTCTATAATCTGTAAGCCTAGATTGGGCATGTAGTGAGCTATTGTAACTTACATCCCAGCCCCTTGTTACTTGATGTTTGAGTTTCACTTGGATTATTTCTGTTCCATCAGTCTGTGCTCAGGGTCCACTTCTCCTGGTCATGTGCTCATGGTCCATCTGGCCTCATTTTAGCCTCCTCCTCCTCTCTCTCTCTCCTTGTGTTCCTTACCTGAGCCCCCTAGCCCAGTAACTGAAACTCTGCCTACTCTTCTTTCTAGTAATTGTTTATAGCCACTTTTATTTAACCAATACCTTTAAATTTGGGAGCAAGGTTTACACAACAAAGACTGGTATACCATGGGAATTCACTTGTCTGGTCTGGGGGCAACTAGATCTTGGGGACCAGTGTTTAGCATTTGTATACACAACACCAGACCAACTCCCAACAGTTCATAGTGGTGAGGGAGACAGGGTAAGGTGGCTGGGACATTGCTTTCTTAGTGGAGGGAAAAATGTCCAAGCCCACTTCTGGGTTTGAAAACCTACCCAAACCAACCAATCCCCGAGCAAAAAGACCCACCAATCCCTGAGCATGAAATCCTATCAATCCCCGGGCTTGGCTTGAAATCTCACCAACTCCATCTTGGAAATCTCCACTCTGGAAAACTCTGCTCCCAAGAAACGCTATATAAACTTGTCGCCTGCTCAGTTCTCTGCTGTCTCTTGCCCATGTAAGAGTAGCCACTATCTTGTGTCTTTCCCAGTGTTGTCTTTATAAAAAGATAAAGAGAGAGAGGATATGTTTTGGTGGAAGTGTAGTCAGGAATGGGGCGCCTCCACTGGCCCATGCTGAGGCATCCCTTCCCCCTGAGGGACCAGCCACGTGATGGTATAGTATAGATTAGAGTGTATTCAGGGCATAGGAAGGGGAGTTGAGAGGGTAGTAGAGGGAGGAGGAGAGAGAGAGAGAGAGAGAGAGAGAGAGAGAGAGAGAGAGAGAGAGAGAGAGAGGCTGGCCATCAGCACATGGAGAGAGGGGGAAGGGAATGAGAGGACAGAGTGAGAGCAAGAAGGCAAGAGGGAGAGAGGAGGGGCAAGCAGCCCCTTTTACAGTGAGTCAGGCACGCCTGGCTGTTGCCAGGTAACTGTGGGGCGGAGCTTAGACAAAATGCTAACACCCAGTACTCCTCTTGTGTGAAGTATATTGTGTCATGTGACTTTGTGGTATCCCTTGGCTCCTGACTGCCAGGATGCCTTTCTCCTCAGAGCTGTAATGCTTGCACTGGTGGAACCTCCCCCACTCAGAGCTACAACACCTCCATTGGGAAAGCCTGTCCCCTTGGAGCTGTAACACAGCCAGGAAGTAGAAAGCAGACAGGAAGCTGGGCTATAAAACCTCAAGGCAGGTCCCATGTGAATGAAGCTTTTCTCCAGTAAAACTCCACCTCCTAAAGTTCTCATTGCTTTCAAAACAGCTGAGGAGAAACATGGGGGCCTAAGTAGTACATTTCATGATCAGCTGCCAACAGAAGGCAGGAGGCATTCCGTGAGGGAAGAATTTAGGGAATCGGCCAGAAATTTCCTAGACCGAAGGTCAATCAGGGAAGTTTTGGGCTTGCTTAGGATTCTTCCCCATGTGGTCAAACTATATCTAAAGATGTGAACTTCTGCACTCTTTGACTCGTTTTATTGTGGATGCTCTTCACAATCATGAACTCTTTACCTCTGCTCCTTATAGGAGATTTGGAAATTCCCTAAAGATATCATTTAAATCAGCCACAGCCATCACAAAAAGACAGTATTTTAATCTAAAAGCAATAGTGTTGTTCTTTGGGGTACCCTGTGGGTTTATGAAAGAGAAGGAGAATACCAATTTTTTCTCCTTGATGCCTGGTTATGATCTGTTTGCCTGCAGGGAAGAGTGGCTTTTAAGAAGGATTACCACTCTAAACTGGCCTAAGAGAACACAAAGGTTGCTTCTGAGAACATCCCATTCTTAACTCTCTTCTTCTCGTCGAGACATGAATATATGGAAATGCTTTCCGTTCTGATTTTAAAAGTCTCCCTTTAAACTTTTTGTTTTGAATCGATCCAAGCAACTGTGCATGTCACACTTCTTACGTGTGTACGTAGGGTAAAGAATACATCCTTAGGTAAAAAGTTGCGGCTGGTTGAGAGGAATAAGTTTTGATGTTGTGATGCATAACTAACTAGAACTAACAATACTGTGTTGGATATTTCCAAACAGACAGAAGAGAGTGCTTTGAATGAGTCTGTAGTCCCAGTCAGTACCTGGACACTCTAGAGTCAGGCCAGCTAGACTGCTCTGGGATCCTGTCTCTGCCTTCCAAGTTACAGGGTTACAGGTGGCTGTTCCCTGCTGCTGGATTTTACATTGACACTGGGGATTTGAACTCTGTTCCTCATTCTTGCATAGCAAGTGTTCCACTAAGCAATCTCCCAGCCTCCAATTAAAACAAAAACAAACAAAAAACCCAACCAAATCCAACTTTCTTCTTTTTGTACTGGCATCTTATAAATTTTAGCCATTTAAAATATATAAACTATATATAAACATAAATTATGACTCTATGAAAACATCTTCCTCTCCTTTCCTTTTAAAGGTGCTGGTCTATGGTTGGTGATCAACACGTGGGACAGAATATTTCCATTGGTCAGGGATGTGACTATAAAGCCATTATTGAACATGAGATCCTGCATGCTCTGGGATTCTACCATGAGCAGTCAAGGACTGACCGGGATGATTATGTGAACATCTGGTGGGATGAGATCATTAAAGGTGTGTATGAACCCAGCAGAGTGGGAAAGAGCCTGCTACTTTATGGCTCTTACTGTCTTTATGGCTTTCTAAGAACATCTGTGTCAGGCCTAGACTGAGTCTGGGAACAGGAGAGTCAGTCTCTGATGCAGGAACAAGGCTGGTGTTGATAGGATCATGACTTGTTCCTGAATGGGCGGATGGGTGACTCATCCTGGGGGTCACTTGAAAGTCAGAAGTGTATGCTTTGTATCAGTGCTTTGTTAAAACTTGATCTAAAAGTCTTTTGTTGTTGATGTTGTGATGAATAGAGGGAACGGATTTCAGAGGACATTAGGGCTGTTTGTCTGCATGGCAGCCTCAAGGCTACAGTGATGGCAAGGGCTACCAGACACACTCCAGGGGGTTTTGTGCAGCTGTGTGTGTACATATGTGTTATGTGCATGTGTGTGTATTTGTGTGTGTGGCTATATACATTTTATGCATGTGTGTATGTGTTTTGGCAAATTTTTATGCCAACTTGATATAAGAGAATTACACATATACATTATATATTATATTTATAGATATTATTTACATCTATATTTATATATCATTATATGTAATACACAATGTAATATATAATATACATCATTATGCATATTTTAAATGGCTACAATTTATAAGATTCCGGGACAAAAAGAAAAAAGTTAGGGTTTTTTTTTTTTTAATTGGAGTCTGGGAAATTTCTTGTACATGTGTATATGTATATAAGTGTGTATGCCTGTGTGTATGCATATGTGTATGTGTGTGTGTGTGTGTACCTGTATGTATTCATATGTGTATATATGCATGGTTGTTTTGAGTGTGGGAATTAGTTCAGGAAGTAGAAAAGCATTCTTTCAAGTAATAGGAAATAATAAAACTTTACTATGGTAGAAATGACTTCACTCTTAGCCCATGTGCTGCCCTGAGTAAATCATTTTCCTGCACATGAATTGTTCTTTCTATTTCAGTTACATGAATAGGTTCATACATGGCCATGTTTATGTAGGCATTTGACTTTTATGGGCTTGTGAGAACTGTTCCAGATTTAAAATGAAATCTGAATCCAGTAAAGACTCCTGTCAGTGGTGAAATGGTCAGTGGTCCTTAGAGGAGGACGGATGGAACTTGCTAATATATCGGACTTCCCTATGTGGTTTCTCGACCTGTGTCTCTCCTGCCCTTCATATTCTGATAATACCATGAATGTGGAATGATAGAAAAATAGCAGGAAAGCTTTACTATGTAAAAGCTTTGTTACCGGCAAGCAACACACACACACACACACACACACACACACACACACACACACACACCAATGTATTTTACCACTAAGCACTGGAGTCATGAGAGAGTCTTAGGTGGGGGTTCCTTGAAGTCAGTTTGGGAATCTTATTTCCTCAGAGATGATATTTCAGCTAACACTCCATGCGTTTGTCTCTCAGAGCTGATTGTACCATAACTGGGCATGTAAGGGAAAGGGGAATGGACTCGCAGGCAAAAGTACTGCATCAACTACGAGCCTTAGAGCTGTCTTAGTCTCTGTTCATATTTGCCTACAGGTCTGGGTTTCTTACCTCCCTACACATATAGTTGGCTTCCCCAAATTTTTCATTAGCAATAAAACAAATCCTATTTCTAAGACTTGAGGGAAGTAACATTCGGTGACTTTTAAGACAGTTTTAAGGCACACGATGTCCATTTATCAGTGAACCCACACTGGCTGGTGCAGTCTGCAGATTTGCTCAGTGCTGAGTGAGCCAGGGCTGCTCAGCACATGTCTCTCTCTTACCTCTAATTCAATCACATACAATTCTGTATATCTCTATTGCCTACAATCGCTGATTACTGTTCTCCAAGGAGACAGAAACCCAATGAGATAAACAAAGCCAGTATGACCCACAGAATCATTTGTGTATTTTATTGTATGTCATCTCCAGCCCACGAAGCCCCGAGTATATCCCAAGGCCAACACACTGATTGAGATGCAGTTTCTGTCCCCATTCTCTGAATCAGGATTGCATTTCTTCTTTTCCACTAAGGAAAAGATTCAACTTCTGAGGTTGACAAGCTACAGTCCCCTGAGACAAGGAGCTGCTTTTACAATGAAAACAACCACAACTACTGCTTTATGCCTTGTATACGTATAATGCTTCTCTTACAAGAAGGCAGTTAAACACCTCCCAACTCTTCCTACCTGGGTAGATGAAACAGTAAGTTATTGGTGACTGGTCAATTTCAGGACATCGATTCGGCTCTGTAGCTTAGCTACATGTTTAGCTAATGTTTACTGCAATACATTTCCTTTAACGGGGAAATATATTTTCTTCTTATCTTGTTTTTGCCTACATATGTTCTTCCCAGACCAAGGAACATGAGCTTTGATCAAGACAATTCTTTCTTGCCAGCTGCTTACCTTTGACCCTTGAAGTTCATTTTCCCAACACATAAAGAGCTGGCTAGGTAGAAAGATGGATGAACCTGATGATGGGTGTACTTGGTCATTCGGAGAAGTATCTTAACAGAATCCTGAATATTTTCCTTAATTCAAAAGTTTCTTCTCTTTTTGGTTTTTAATTCTTGCCTTAGATTTGCTATTTTAGTTTATTTATAAAAACCACACACATACACACATTCTCTCATACAATTACATGAAATACTGTAATGCATAATAATATACAAGTATGTGTAGTAATAGTACATGAATACTTTATGGTCATTCCAACAATCTCATACATAATATTTTATAAAAACATATATTATGACATCAATGGATTAGTACTAAATATTCAGCAATGTATATTTTTATATATTCTACTTATATATATGTATATATATATATATATTAACTGAAGATGCAATATTCCCATTTTTGAAATATCTGAGGCAAAGAAGAAAAGTTGGAGAAAATAACATGGCTGATCGACACCTAAGGGTTCTCTCCCCAATAGATTATGAACATAATTTCAACACATATGATGACAAAACCATCACAGACCTCAACACTCCTTATGATTATGAGTCCTTGATGCACTACGAGCCATTTTCATTTAACAAGAATGAAAGCATCCCTACCATCACTGCCAAGATCCCTGAATTTAACGCCATCATTGGACAGCGCTTGGATTTCAGTGCCATTGATTTAATGAGACTGAATCGGATGTACAACTGCAGTGAGTACCTCTGTGCCTGAAGACTGGCTAATGCAGCATTCCCACAGCCTATGCTACTTTTCTTGAGTGCTCTGGATAACAGACAGACTACATACTCTTAGGCATTGTCTCTTTAGAAAAAGACATCTCATAGGATAGTTATGTCGCACGCATATTTGTATATGATGCATATGTATATGCATATGTGTATGTATATTGTAAAGTAACTATATTGGGCAAATACAAGGAACTGTTATTGTCTATTTCCCTGGCCTCCTTTCAAAGGGTAAATAATCATGTAAAGGTCAATATAGGCAATGGGCTGGAAAATGTGTTACTCTCTGCAAAACTCTTTCTACGAGCTAATCTTAAAATGTTATATTTCCAATTGTGCTCTACAAGTATGTAGGAGCGTAATGGATACAAAGACCAGTGTGCTAGCTGCCTCATCCTTGGCCTTGAGTTCACGTAGGCCTGTTTAGCAAGGAATACCTGCAGTTAATTTCTGGTTCTCTGAGTTACATGATTCTGTGTCTGTGTTCTAAGAGCTAACCAATGTCAGTAAGGGCTGCATTTGGGAAAAGGTCAGGAAAGTGAAAGGCTCATGGTTTTGTCTTGTTTAAACAGTGGTGGTTTGGTAGCTTAAGACATTAACTATTTGGAATGAGATATCTTACATTTTAACCACATGACAAAAATATCACATGTAGCCACAACACATACCTTGTTGGACCACTGTGCCTTTGAGAAGACCAACATCTGTGGAATGATCCAGGGGACCAAAGATGATGCTGACTGGGTTCGTGGGGATAGCAGTCAGCCTGGACAAGTGGATCACACCTTGGTGGGACGGTGCAAAGGTTGGTGATGGTCAAAGTCGGCACTCTGAGGTGGCGAATGGCGGCCAGTGGATTGTGCCTTTAAGTTATTGTGCTAATTATCAAACCTGACAATCTGAACAAGGACAAAGAGTATTCCTCATACCTTAATCATTAACTCAGTAAAAAGTCTCCAGGCTGTGGAAAGGCAAGAGAATATTGAAATTGCCCTCCACCCCTGCATGCAGGAAACCTTAATTAGACTCACTGGGTGACACAAAATAAATTACATGAAAATAGGAAGATACTGTGTTAAGATGTCCCACAGGAGTAAGCATAGGGCGATAGCTAATGCTTATTATCAAAACACATCGTATACATGTGCAAAATTGCCAAGAAGTACATCCTCAAGTATTTTAAATAAAAAAAAAAAGGAAAGATATATGTTTACCATGATAACAATGGTACGGGCATACCTGGTTAATAACATGACTTTATAGTGAAGGGCAGTGTTTCCAAGCAGTACCCACTAATGAAAGTACCATGGTAGGCAATGTATAGTCTACAGTAGCCTCATAAAGAGCTAAAAGGACGCAAGCAAAAATCATTTTGATTCAAAGGTATTAGAATTATTATATGTAACTAACCTGAAAATGACTATATGTGATGCTTTAATTTTCTTGTAGGAAGTATCAATAGTATTGCTCTTTTAAAATTTTGTTTGTTTGGTTTTATTTCTGTTTCTGTTTTGTTTTTGTTTTGTTTTTTAAGATAGGGTTTCTCCATGGAGCCCTGGCTGTCCTAGAACTCACTTTGTAGGTGATTCACTTTGTATACCAGGTTGGTCTAGCACTCCATTGTTTGGCCTGCCTCTGTCTCCCAAATTAGAGGCATGTGCCACTATGTCCAGCTTAACAGCACTTCTTAGTTTCTCCTCACCTTGTCCTTAGTGGTCCTGAGAGTGTGATGATTGGTGTGTTGACAGCTGAGGACCAACTAATTTGTGTATTTGCTTTCTTAATTGAAAATGCATAAGGCTGGACAGATCTCAGTTTGAAATGTAGCTCTCCCACTGACTATTGGTGATGACAGGTAACTGTGTGCTTTCTCTTAAGATGTCTTGACATTTATAAAACACAAACATACTAAAGCATTCCAGAGGGATGGAGGAAGACAAGCCTTACAAAGCCTCTAGCTGGAGACTAGCTTTCCTTTCTTGCTTTACATATTTTCAACTTTCCTTTCTCTGGTGAGTTTATAAATAAATAAATAAATAAATAAATAAATAAATAAATAAATATTTGCTTATTTATTTATTTATTTGTGAGACACAGTCTTATGTGATTTAGGCTAGCTGCAAACTTGCTATGCAGAAGGCAGTGACCTTGGACATCTGATCCTCCTACTCTACTTTCCAAGTGCTGGCATTATGGGATGCAACACCACAAATATATTATGTGGTACTGAGGATTTCAATTAAGCTACATCTCCAGGGTCTTTATGATTTTATTTTGGCGTCTGTTTGTCATGTGCCTGCTGAGGAAAAGTTATGTCAAGCCTTTTTGAAAGCAAGTGGGGTTACAGGTTACAATAGCCCTTTAAGGGCTAGGCTATTTATTGTAAAGTCTCTTGGTCCTTGTCAGCCTGAGACCTGATTAGATATGCTTTCAGAAGAGTCAGCTAAATGCCAGGCCACCAAGAAGAATGTGAGAGGTCATTTGCTACCACTGCACCCTTCCCCTGAGTCTATCAGAAGATGAAAGTCTCTGTCACATAGGATTCAAAAGGTCATCAATACTGAAGTCATAAGTTGCCTTTGTCATCTCTGATTGGCCCTCCCCTGTGGGGTCACTACCAGGCTAATGTTCGATTTCCAGAGAGACAAAGAGATGATTGCAGAAGAAGAGCCTTCTGGGAGAATGTTCTAGATCCTAAAAAAATTCAGGTGGAATTTTTAATCAGTCCTTTATATGTCTCATATGAACCATTCTGTGGAACAGTAGAGACAATTCTTTCCCATTGGTTGGAGATTGGTTAGAATCAGCAGTCAATCTGTTTGGTTAGAAACAGCAGTCAATCTGTTTTGTTAGAAACAGCAGTTTCAATCCATATTGCTGTAAACATTTGAAATCCAAATCATAAACCTGAACTGTTTCTTACCAAATAAGGAGATCAACACTTTGCTTTGTAATGAATCTCTAAACGAGGAAGCTGGCAAGGAAAATAGACTTCATCTCACATACACCAAATTCCATCAAACTTTGATCGAATCCTGTGTGCTGTAAAGCAGACCTTTACATTTCACAAACTTTGGGAAAAGACAATCAAAGAAAATGTACAGGTTGGGATCAACTATCTTTTTAGAGGTCAGAAGTTAAGACAGGAAGATCATGAGTTCAAAACTAGCCTGGGCTATGTAGAAAATCTTCTGTCCAAAAGTCAGTAAGTATAAATTAATAAAATAGATATGCAGAGCAATGGTGTTAGCTACTGCATTCACTGAGAGAAGATGTTTCCAGAAGAGTGGGCTTCTTTTTGGTTCCTCAGAGAGGTTCTAGCTTTGGGTGCCTGGATAACAGCTAGTTTTTCCTACTTCAGATTGTCTGGGTAGATGGTACTGTGTGTAGGTCATGGGAAGGCAGAGATGGTACATTGGGCTGCTCTCTTCACAGGTGCCGGCTACTTTATGTCCTTCAATACCAGTTTGGGGGTAACAGGAGAGGTAGCCCTTCTGGAGTCTCGGATCCTTTACCCCAAGAGGAAGCAGCAGTGTTTGCAGTTTTTTTATAAGATGACAGGAAGCCCTGCAGACAAACTGGAAGTCTGGGTGAGAAGGGATGACAACTCAGGCAAGGTGCGCCAGCTGGCCAAGATCCAGACCTTTCAAGGTATCTAGAGTGGTCACAGAAGGACCGGCTTGTGAAACTCTGGGGCCCTGGTCTTTCTACTGCTTCTCTCTCCTATCATCCATTCTGCCCTCCTCTGGCTCTCTCCTCCTCTTCCTCAGCTTCCTCCAAATCCCCCTCAACTCTTCTGACATGTTTCATCAGAAGGTTTTAAGCCTTGGAAAGTTAAGGGTTTAGGTGAAGCTCAAAAATACTTTTGGAAGAGGTCAGGTGAATACACAAATCCAAGAAAAGTAGGTGATTCAGAGGAGGAGATAGGAAAGCAGAGGGATGTCAACCAATTGGCTGGAACTGCTTTTGTTTCTGTTTCAGGAAAGCAAATGACATCATGGAAAATACTGAAGTACCTTAAGACCTCACAAGCAGGGCTCTGGTTACTTCAGCATTTCAAATAATGGTGGGAACATAAGCCATTGAATGTATTGACTCTACCATGGGGTCAGAATGAAACTCTTTGACTGCTCAGGTAGACAGTGAGGGTCTTCAGACCCAGCTCCTTAAAGCTAAATATTTCTATTTTTGTTGCCGTTGTTATCACTGTGGCAGTGAGTCTTTCTGAACAAGGGAACAGGCTTTGACATTTTCCCTACCCAACGAAGAATTTCTCAAAGTGAGCCCTAGAAAGTCAAGGCAGTTTGCATCATATAAAACAGACTGCTACTCTTGAAAGGAGGAAACATTTTGAGATGTCTTTGGGAAATGAATGTGTCCAGTCACCTCTACCCACTCCAACACCAGCTGTCTGAGAAGTCTGCAGTCATATTTTTTCCTTTGAGGGGGTGGCTTGCTGTTCTAGGCCGTAATTAGTCAAAGCTAATTTAGTGGAAGAATGTCAGAAAGACACCTTTTATTTTTCTTTAATAATTAAAAGTTTACTATAAAGAACTTGCACACAAAAAGCATTACATGGTGAGATTAGCCAGACCCACATAGTGTTTTTATTAAAGCATTTATTAAAGAAACCCTTTAATAGTAAAGAATATTGAAAATAAAAATGTTATAAATAATATTGATGGACTGCTTGTCCCCACGTCCAGGGCACTCTAAAAATGTTACCGGGAAGCATGAAACCATCCCAGGTGGAATTTAGTTCCTTAAACTGATTTGACTTCCCATAGGGCATCTTTGTAAGTTTCTTAGACATAGTGTATAAATGGATCTTGAAATCAGTGTATTCTATGCTTGTTCTGTCCATGACACTTCTCTGAAAGTTAAGTACAACTTGGCAAAAATTGGGTATTCAACACAAGCTAGTTACCATCATCTTGGAGTAGCTTGTAACTTTTGTGAAATGCCCATTTTAATATGTTATAACCCAAATTTTATGCACACATAAAAATGGGTCTGTTAGTATACTTATCAATATGCAAAATACAGGTCTATAAGATTTTTTACATATAAGCATAATTACAAAATGTTTACATATAAATACGAGCATAAACACTCTCACATATGCACACATACACAGCTTATGTTTATAGTGAGGCCAGGTCCTCTAATAGATAATTCTGAACTACCACAAAGTTTGGTTTTAACAATCAAGGTATCACTACCACACGACTGGTTCAGGGAAGCCTCTCAGTTAGGTAAAACCTTGGAATTTTCATTTAAAAAGTCTGTGCTCATGTGGCCCAGTGTCTAGGGTCTGTCTACTACTACCCTGCCCCACATTCCAACCTCAAAATATAAAATCAAAGCAGTTACTCAGAAGCAAGAAGTGAACTTTCTTGTTGGAATTCCCGTGATCTGGAATCTGCTGAGTACTTAGTTCACATCTGTGTTTTGGTGCCAGTCTTAGGCTTTAAGTCACCCATTATATTTCCAGTTTATGTGTCCTCATGCAAGAAATGATAGCTACATAGATTCCCATGTTACTGATGTGAGAGGGTCCATGAACCCTCTCAGCTTTATCATATGAGCAACAGTGATCAGTTCCACCCAGAAGTCTGACCCCATGGTCAACCTTAGAAGGACCAAAGGAAAAGAGGGGTCCCCAGGCTCTTTGTTCTGGGAAAAGCTTACCTCTGGCTAGAAGATGCAGGAGAGGAAAGAGAACATCCCTAGGGTCCCCTCTCAACTTCACTTCAGACTTTGTTTGCCTAGGTTTGGGACATTCTGAGTTACTCTGTCCTATCACTTCTCCATATTACCCCTTGGTTTCTCTCTCTGACTCAGGCTCCCATACTCTAGACTGGCCCCTCATTCCCTTACCTAAGGTCTTTGTTCAAACCTTCCACTACCAGTTCAGCCTCAGCAAAAGAACAAATAGATCTAGTCTGTTCTTAGAACAGAGTCACTGGCTTCTGATAACCCTGGATTCCTTGGGTTCCCTCCATACTGGAATCAACAAATGTAGAAGGACAAACAGATCTAGACAAACAGATTTTGGGCAACAAGCCAAAGGATGAACCATGAAATGTACCCATTGTTTGATCTTTGACTCCTAAAATGTCTATTTTATGGGGTTCAGCTGAATGCATGGACACTTTAGTGTTACCAAGAGTGGATAGCATGCTGTGGCAACAGCAAGCTCACTCAGGAGGAAAATGCAACTTTAAAAATACTGAAAATCGAAACTGACTAATATTTGAATATCAATTATAAATAAAGCCTGAGTTGGGGAGAAAGAGAGTAGAGACGGAGGGAAATAAGAGTGAGCTCAGTGGCACGCCTGTGAGGCTCATCAATGCTAACTTTAAATATCACAAGTGACTGGGCAAAGCTGCTTAATGCATCTGCAGTAATGCCTTCTGTTAGGCGCCACCATGAAGAATGAAGGAGAGAATGGGTATGTATCCCTGGCTCATCAACTGTTGGCACCAACAGTCACCAACTTTCTTTTTCCTCAGGAGATTCTGATCACAACTGGAAAATTGCTCACGTGACACTCAAAGAAGAAAAGAAATTTCGATATGTTTTCCAGGGTAGCAAAGGTGACCCTGGTAACTCAGATGGCGGTATTTACCTTGATGACATCACTCTGACAGAAACCCCCTGCCCTGCAGGGGTTTGGACCATCCGGAATATCACCCAGGTCCTTGAGAACACAGTGAAAGGGGACAAGCTCCTGAGCCCTAGGTTCTACAATTCTGAGGGTTACGGTTTAGGGGTGACCTTGTACCCCAATGGTAGAATCACCAGTAACCCTGGCTACCTGGGACTCGCTTTCCACTTGTGCAGTGGGGATAAAGATATGACTCTGGAGTGGCCAGTGGAAAACAGACAGGCCATAATGACTATACTGGACCAGGAACCTGATGCCAGGAACAGGATGTCCCTGAGCTTGATGTTCACTACGTCCAAGTACCAAACATCTTCAGGTAGGTGATTTGAGCACAAGAAGAATTGCCCAAGTCTAGGATGGCCCGAAGCGGTGTAAAAGATAGTATCATTCTTCTTTCCACTTGTGCATAGCAATGACAGGACGTGAATATAGAGTTATAAGTTGGTGTGTGTGTGTGTGTGTGTTTGAGAGATTCAGAGAGAGGGTGGAGAGAGAGAGAGAGAGAGAGAGAGAGAGAGAGAGAGAGAGAGAGAGATTTAACAAAGCCCTTTATGCTCGTCAAAGACAAATTGGAAGGTACAACTAAGGAGACTGTATGTCCCTTATCCCTCTGCAGCTTTAAATGACTCCGTCATCTGGGACAGGCCGTCCAAGGTGGGAGTCTATGATAAAGACTGTGATTGTTTTAGAAGCATTGACTGGGGCTGGGGCCAGGCCATCTCCCACCAGCTGCTGATGAGAAGAAATTTCCTTAAAGATGACACCCTCATCATCTTCGTGGACTTTAAAGGTACTTAGTTAGACCTCCTGGGTCAATAATCCTAGGCTTTGATTGGTCTATTGATTTACATTGATTTTAAAACAAGCCGGAGAACTAAAAATCTTTTTATTTTTATTTTTTAGGATAAAGTTTTTTAAAAAGAAAAAAGATCACATTTTACTTGTTTGGTCAATAATTCATATTTTCGTGTAATGTTTTGAATATGTTGTTTGATTGGCACATAAAAATTACAGAGTCATGCAGAGTATATTATGTGTTACATTGACAAGTCTATCTATTGTGTGACCAGTAATCCAGGGCAACTGTATCTAACTCTTCATGTGATAATTGACAAATCTATTTATTGTATGACCAGCAACCCAGGGCAAGTGTATTTAACTCTTCAGACGCCTATAATTTCTTTGTAGTAAAAGCTAAAATCTTTAACTGTCTCTGGGAGAAACAAAATTTTCATCTTTTTGAAGTATATCTTTGTGATAATTTATCAGCTATGACAGTATGCTGGCTTCAGTTTAGCCTTGGTCCATCTACCCTTGGTTAGCATATGTTTCTTTTTTGCAAATTCAGTAAGAAATAGAGCGACAGGATTTTCTTACAATAAGAGAGCTGGCATTCTGAGGAAAAGCCGCTTTTCTATGTAGCATGGTATTTGTGAAAGAGAGAGGAAGCTGAGGGAACTTCCAGAAGTGGGTGCCCATCAGAGTCAGTCATTAATCTTGAATTCTTTCACTGCCATGGCCTGGGTCCTGAAGACCTCACTCACCTGAACCAGACTGAAGTTCCCACTTCAGGCAGAAACGTGATGCCCCAAGGCCTCCTTCTGCAAGGCCAGGAGCCTTTTGCCTTGGGAGAAAGCACCGGAAAAGCCATAATGGAGGAATCCCTGCTAAACAGCCTGGGCCAGAGACAGCCCAGCAGACAGAAGCGCTCAGTGGAGAATGCTGGCCCCATGGAGGACCACAACTGGCCACAGTACTTCAGAGACCCCTGTGACCCAAACCCTTGCCAGAATGAAGGCACCTGTGTGAACGTAAAGGGAATGGCCAGCTGCAGGTAGGCTCTAAGGCCGTGGGTGGCAGGTGGGGAATGGGGTAACATATCAGAGTCAAATTTGCTGTTCAAAAAGTCACTGAGGTGAGGTTGAGGAGGAGGTGTCAGCTGGTAAAATGCTTGCTGTACAATTTGAGGACTTGTGTTTGGGTCCCCAGCACCCACGTTCAACATCAGAGCATGGCGACACATATCTGTGACCTCAGTGCTAGGAAGGTGGAGACAGGAATACTCATGGAGCTCATTGGCCTGACAACCTATCTAAATCATCCAGCTTTCGGTTCAGCAAGAGACTCTGTCTCAAAGAATATGGTGAAGAGCCAACCGAAGAAGATACTACTCAATATCTCTCTATGGCAACATGCACATGAACACATACCACATATGCACACACACACACACACACACACACACACACATATCAATGAGCACATTATATAAGATGCTGTTTGCCTTCACTATGGCACCAGGCCTCACAAATGACCAAAGACCTAGGGGCTTTCTGCTCTGTGACCTGCTACAGAGAATCAAGATCAAACTTGAATCTTCATAAATGGCAGATGTCTTATTGTTTCTTAGTAGTAGCAGTAGTGGTTTTAGAATTCACCAGTTCTCTTCCATTATTATGTTTTCAGTAATTGTAATGGCAACACCCGATTATCATTATCTGGGTATCACGTGTCCCTCTCAGCATTAGACAATGTGATCTGCTTTTATCTTGTGACCTAGCTCTTCTTACCTTCATCTAGTATATCAGGGAAGACGAATGTACAAAAGGTAATTTGTCCCAAATTATCCAAATAACAAATGCCAGAGTTGGGACTTGCATAGATGCCTGCCTGTGCAATTTTCTGTCCCTTGTGTTTCTTTTCTCACATATGCATAACAGCCTTACGAACGAACACATCACCAACAAGCCTGTGTGGTGAGAGGACCATCACTGCGGTAGGCGGGGTGAAAGGAGATGCAGAAGGCATCCTGTGTGATAGCCCACACGGGCATGTCTCCTCTCAGTCCTTCTCCTCTCCACCTTGTTTTTTCTTTTGAATTTTTACTTGGAAATAACTTCAGGCTTATAGGTACGCTGTCCCTGCACAAATGCTACCGATTTCCCCATGTTCTTAAAAATCTTCTTCTTGTTAACATCTCACACAACCGTGTTAAAGCTAGCAAAGGCAAGACTCAAACATCATCAGCAGAACACTGTGGGCCAGATAGAAGACTTCATTTAGATTCCGCCATGTTTTCCTCAGTGTCCCCTTTCTATTCCAGGACATCGCAATGCGTCTAGTTTCATGTCTCCTTAGTCCCCTTAAACTTGAAAACATCCTTGTCATTTATCACTTTGACATTTTTGAAGAGTGATGACATTTACTTCATAGCGTTTTCCTTGTTATTGCTGTGTTGACTCTTGATATTTTTTTTTCATGATTAGATGGAGCTTATGTTTAGGTATCAGCAGCAAAGAGTACTTTATTATATTTATTATGTTAACTGTTCCTGGGGACAGTTCATCAAACATCAACTCACCCCAGATAGGGAACCAATAACAGATCAAAGTCAGGCCTGCCAGGTTCTCAGACACCACATCCCAGTAGGTAATCCTACTAGCTGCACTTGTCCCAGAAGGAAAGCCAGGAGTTCCACCCATGCACCAAAGGGCTATTGATCCCTGAAGTGGGGCCTTGTGGGATAAGCTTGCTAAAAGTAGCTCAAGCTGGTAGAATCAGATCAGAATTAAAATGTGTCTGATTTTTAAGAAGAAAATTCCCAGGCTAGAGAGGAATCCTTAAAAGGTAAAAGAAAGCCAGGTGTGGTAGCTTACTTTGTAATGATGCCCTTGAGAGGCTGATGCAGGTGGATCGTGGGTTTGTGGCCAACAGGAGCTACATAGTGAGTTCCAGGTTAGTCTGAGGTGTCATGATGAAACTCTGACTCAATCCCTACCCAAGAACTTCAAGGATAATTAAAAACAAAAACAAAAACAAAAAACCCAAAAAACCCTTACTCATGAACATCCCAGCCTGCTCCATCGAGTTCTCTGTAGTTGACAGGTTCAAAACAAAGGCAGAGATTGTTATTATGGAAGATGTAGCGCCTTCCCCTTATTGATCTTTATGCAAATTAACATTTATTTTTCAAGACAAAGTTTCTCTGGGTCGCCCAAGCTGTCCTGGAGGTTGCTCTGTTTACCAGGCTGGCCTTGAACTGAGAGATTCACTTGCCTCTGCCTCCCAAGTGCTGGGGCCAAAAGTGTGCACCAGCAACGCTCACAGCCAAATAACATTAATAAAAAAGTTCCAGAGTTTAGCTAATGTGCCCCTACTATGTGTCAGTAATCTTAATTGGCACAGAACCTTCATTCTTTCATGTGAACGTTCAGAAATTTTGAGAGACCATTGGCAGTGTGGCAACTCACAGTAATATTCACTTGGTGTGTTCTCTGAGTTTTAGCATTCCAGTGATGTACTAACTCTGGTTCTCTCTGGGGAGCTTCCATGGCAGTGTATCTGACCCAGGGTCAGGTAAAATACTCTGTCAGTGGTGCAAGCCTTCCTCCTGAATGCCAAGTGGCCAAGGTCTCTCTCTTGAGGCTCAGATTCAGATGTGAAATACCAACCATGTGGCTCTGACAGTTATTTATGCTTCTCTAGCTTAAATAACAGTGAGACTGGCTGGATGGTAGCCCCTACCTCAGTAAGCCATAGTGTGGCTAAATGAATTGATATGTATAAAGCCCACGAATGGGCTGGAAGTGGTCTGCAATTATTTACTACTCTTAACGCTATTGTTGATGGGATGTGTTGCTACGAAGCTCCCGAGGTCCAGGTGGTTTCCACTCTCTGTGTCCTGTTCCACAGGTGCATCTCTGGGCACGCCTTTTTCTACACAGGGGAGCGCTGTCAGGCCATGCATGTGCATGGCAGCTTGCTGGGCCTGCTCATTGGCTGCATCAGTGGTTTGATCTTCTTGACCTTCTTCACATTCTCCAACACTTACCAAAAGCTGAGGCAGTGAGCAGCTACCTGCTGATGTCCACCAGACTGCAGAAGGGCCTCCTTCACCCACTTTCCTTCCTGTGGTCAGTATACTTTGGGATAGTTTTCATCAAACATGTTTGAAAGGGCCTCTAAAGCCCCAAACTTCATGTGGGGCTCTTGCCACGCCATCCCTATATAGTTCTGCCATCCTTCTGTGAATTCCTGGTGAATCCATTATGTCGTAAGACAACAGTCATCACATGTCATTATGAACGCTCTGCTTACTTGACCTTCTCCCCTTAAATCACAAAGTCTAGTTGTGTAGGCGCATGTTATTCTCAGCTACCACATTGGCCCCAGTACTAGAAGATGCCTGACTGGCGTATTGTGGGCACTCAGTAAGCATTAAATGAATGAACCAATAAGTGAGTGAACAGTTGTAGTTGTAGTATAATGAGTCTTTTGTTTCTACTTTGTATCACAAAACACGTGATTAAGTCTACGTGCAGGTGTACTGGAACCGAATACTCAGTTTTCACCAGATGCAGGAGTCCTATCCCTCACGTAGTATCTTGTGAAATGATTTCACAGATTCCTCTAGGCAGCTGGTTTTCCATGGCATGTACTTTTTTCTTGTTCTGGTTTTAAGGAAAAGGATTAATAAAATCACTAAAAATGCAATATGTTTACTCTATGTCCTTAGTGTGTGTGTGTGTGTGTGTGTGTGTGTGTGTGTGTGTTTGTGTGTGCCTAAAGACCTCTTTTTCTGATTCTAAAATTTTAAACTTTATTTGGGGACTGGAGAATATTTATCTGAGCTTGAAGAATGTTTGCTTAACAAGCATAAAACCTAGGGTTGCTCCCCAGCTCTTTTCAACTTGGTGGCCCTTATCTATAATCCACACTTCTGGGCAGAGGCAGGAAGATCAGGAGTTCAAGGTCATCCCCAAGAACAATTTTCAACAAGAACTGCATGAGATCCTGCATGATGATGATGATGATGATGATAACTTCATCATCATCAACTTAGGTGGCCAGACTTCTTAGGCACAGACTTCACTGCATCTCCACAGAACATGCACAGAACAAACAAATGTGAGGGTAAAGGAAGAGTCCCTTGCATGCAAAGATAAGACAATAGCTTGTGGGGAGCCACAGAAGGACACAGAGGACAGGCACTTGTTTTGTGTAACTTTTGCTACCCTGCCTAAGCTGATGCTAAGGTCCTGTTCCCCAAATGGTTCTTGATCTATCAATAAAGAAGCCATGGGCCAATTGTTGGTTGGAAGGAATAGTCCGGACCTTTGGGTCCCCAAAGGCAAGTGTCAGACAAAGAGGGAAGGGAGTAGAGTTCGCCATGCTTAAGAGGGGGAAAAGTGAACCAGCCATGTGAGATCTCTGGTGGAGCAACCATGAGCCACTTCTACAGGTGGGAGGTTGGGGATGTTGAGCTGGGAAAGAAGGTGGCAGAGCAACTGAAAGTCGAGTGTAGACTTAGGGTGCAGAGATGGGAGTTCTGGGAAGGGCACACTAGCCTGAGGTAGATTGGGGGTGCCCAGCAATTGTGTCAATAAGGCAAGTTGAAATTGAACAACTGTGTGTGTGTGTGTGTGTGTGTGTGTGTGTGTGTATTTCATCCACAGATCCAATATTAACTGGGTCCGGGCTGGTTGCAAGGTCCATTTCCAGAGCTTAGGTGGGATAGCAAAAGCTACATGCAACAGGCACTCTCTAACTAGAGTCTGCCTAGGTGCTGCTGGTGCTGCTGGTCTCCCCCACCTTGAGATATAACCGTTCTAGTGGAGAGGAAGCAGTCAGCAGGTCAGGCAGGCATCTGGATGCAGGCTTGAACCAAATAGCTAGCTAGCCGTGCATTAAATTGCTTAAGCTGCTCTTTGGTTTAACTGATCACTGATTCCATCCTGCTTTTCAGCCTCACCATCTCAAGGTTTATGTAGCAATCAGAAAAATCTATCCTCAGTTCAGAACCAGTGGTCTCTCTACCTAATGAGAGAGATCAGGGACCAAATAGAGCCCTAATTTAAGTTGGTTACTTTGTTCTGGTAATTCAGCCTCTGTGATGGTTTGTATATGCTCAACCCAGGGAGTGGCACTATTAGAAGGTGTGACCCTGTTGGAGAAGTCATGGCCTTGCTGGAGTGGGTATGTCATGTGGGAGTGGGCTTTAGGACCCTCATCCTAGTTTCCTGGGAGCCAGTATTCTGCTAGCAGCCTTCCAATGAAGACATAGAACTCAGCTTCTCCTACACCATGCCAGCCTGGACAATGCTATGCTCCTGCCTTGATGATAATGGACTGAACCTCTGAACCTATAAGTCAGCCCCAATTAAATGTTGTCCTTCTAAGAGTTGCCTTGGTCATGGCGTCTGTTCACAGCAGCAAACCCTAACTAAGACAGCCTCACCAATACAAAGAGCATGTCTAGTATTTTTCACACCCGTAATAAACACCATCTCAAGTTACTTGTTTAATTTCTTTCTCCCTCCATCCCCCTCTTTTTCTTTCTTTCTTCAAACAAGAGCTTGCTATGTAGACCAGACTAGCCTCAAATTCATGGTAATTCTCCTGTCTCAGCTTCTCGAGTGTTTGGATCACAGGTGAGGACCTCCATGCCCACCTTCATATTTCTTAGACTACTGTTGTCTTGAGATTTAATGATTTCATGGGCATTAACCTACTGTGATTATGTTTTAAATTTGAGAATTTCAGAACATGCAAATAGCATATTTTGATCGAACCTGTTCTCAGACCCTTCCTGTTAACTCCCCACCCTCTATGGAATCCACTTCACACCACTCCTATGTGTGTGAGAGTAGAATTGTCCACTGAAGAGTTGACAGACCTATCGGAGCACAACTCTGAAGAAAACTGACTCCTCCTAGCAGCCATCAATTGCCAATACACCAGTTAGGAGTAGGATTCTGTGAGCCCCTCTCCTTCCACACTGGAATTTGCCCGGCTTTTTTAGACTGCTGATAAAGATCTTCAGATGATAACTAATAAGTATTAGAGTGATTATTTCTTCTAACAGCACCCTAGGTAGGTACTCTTCCATCTCTTTGGTGGGTGGGGGTGGGGGCACTAACTTCAGTGACAGTGTATCCTGGCAGAAAATCACCTGTAGCCCATTTATAAGCAAATCGTAGCCTAAACTCTTTGAGTGTGAATCCCTCCTTTCTGCTGGATTACACTGTCCACCTTACGGCTTGACAGAATCTCAGGAACTGCCCTAGAGTAAACTGGGGACAGTGAGAGAGGACAGGTGCAGCAGACAGGCCAGAGGACACTCAAGGACAGAATCTATCACTCTCAATGGGTTCAGAAAAGTGTCAGAAGACAGACATTTGCAAAGAAACTTTGAAATGTGAGCTAATCTATATCTGACACTATCTAGAACCTCTTATGCTCATTTTTCTTTACTCTGGATACTGTCTTATGTCTAACTAGTCATCTATTTTTATTGTTACATGTTCATGAAGACAGCTAAAATGGCTCAAAACTGTAAGTGCAGCTCCAGGGGACCCAGCAATAGCTCTCTTCTGGCCTCAGAGGCTCCTGCATGCCTTGCACATTCTCTCACGCAGAAACCAATCTAAGTTTGTTTGTTTGTTTGTTTGTTTGTCTGTTTGTCTGTTTTAAGATGTACCATATTTATCTAATGGTGAGTACTATTTGCCAGAGTATTGAAAACACTTGCCACTGTGAATTAGAGGTAGTGAAAATGATGCTAGATGGCTGACCTCTAATAAATACGGATGTAAGAGAAACTGACAGGAAAGAATTGACAGTGGAAGTCAGCCCAACAGGGCATGTTGGATAGTCATAAGTACTGCATGTATGTATTTATAAGTACTGATGTGAGGGATTTGACAGAGAAGGTCAGCAGTACAGGGTGTATGTTTGCATGTGAGGAAGCACATGGATGTGTCTGTAAGAGACAGAACCCAAAGTGAGTGAGCCTCAGGTCTAGAGACCGGCCCTTTCCTTCCCAGCCTTCCTCGGTGTTACCCAGGGTCAGTCCTGGATCCCAAAGTGATCTGAGACATGAACTCATTTGGGTCACAGCTTCCCTCGGGGCCTAGACAAATTTAGGACAATTGGACCCATGTGTGACCCACCAGCTCCAGGGAAAATAGCAGTGCTTAAAGATTTCTCTCAGCAAAAGAATTAGAAAAAGGAGAAGTCTGGCCAGGAGTGGCGGTGCCTGTTGAGACTCTCAGGATTTAGGAGACAGAAGGCAGGAGGGTCAAGACTTCAAAGAGTTCAGTTACATGGTAAGTTTGGGGCTAGTGCAAAGCTGTGTGTAATCCTGTCTCCAAAACCAAGCAGCAAACAAATTAACAAAGCAGACTCTAAAGACATTGGGAGGAGGACATGAAGAGAGTCCTGGAAGCAGAGGCTAGTTCTCAGCCATAGGCAAAATGGCTACCAACTATTTTCTCAGGAGTAGAAACCAGTAAACCCCAGCTGTCCGGGTGGCCACTGAGAGCAGCTTCCATGAGCTCCCTCTTCCCATTCCCCCCCCCCCATCTCTCCCTCTCCCTCTACAGGAGGTGGGTGCATGTCCAAGCTTACCCAGTAGAACAGAAGTATTGATGTTGTCTGTTAGCATCTCTTGGCCTTACTGTATTTAGTCTTGGCTCACACATCCTTAGTGACTTCCTTTATCCCAAGGATTGATAAAAGCTGAAGGCCAGAGGAAAGCTACCCTAAGGGTGGGGAAGAGGTGAGTCTGGGGGAAAAAAAAATCAAAGACAGAGGAAGTTTCAAAATTCCCGAGAATGGCATGGAGCCAATATGTGCTCTGTCAAGCAGCTTACTTAAGAAATAAAACTTACAGACATAATTCTGCCAGATGTGGTGGTATCTGCGGGGCCAGCACACAGCTCAGGCTAAGCCAGTCACAATGCCTCCAACTACATCTGTGTTAGTCTCAGAGATGTCTTTTCTCCCAGGCTATTCTTGGAATGAAGTAAAAGTGTGGAGGGAGGCAGAGTCACCAAAGGAGACCTGGGAACTCTGAGAACAGAGCCTGAGCCCTGAACTACCTGTGTCTGAATCCCATGGATGGGAGCTCACAAGTCCCCATTTTGGCTTAAACTAGCTTCATCTGTGGTTCTGCCCCTACTTGTCAGTGAGAGCCTTGATTGACACTACTAATGTGGGTCAAAAATAAAGACAGAAAATAATAGAATTGATGTAAGGAATAAATGAGTTGAGTGATATGTGAGATCTCTGAGGCTTTCCAGACTCTCAAAGTGTTTGATGAATTTGTCTCCCATTCTGGCTTGAATGCACGGGCTGGATTGAAACTCAAACCATAGTCAAGTTATTATGAACTTGCAGCCGAAAGAGGTTCGCTAGCCTCCATACCTAGCTTGGTGGCCTCTAGGGGAAGGCATGTCAGTTTTCTGTCACAGAATGACTGTAGGTCAACCATTTTCCACCGATGGCTGCACACTCAGAAGTATTTGGGCATATAAAATAGAGTCAGTGTGCTACTGAAACAAGCAAACCAAAACAAGGGAGACATGAAGTTGGGGTGTTGTACTGGGGTAGGAGTGAATCTGGGGAGAATCATAGAAAGAAGTTGGGGATGTGACCAAATCACCCTCAAATATGATCCAAATATGTCGTATGAAATTCTTAATAAAAAGATGTCATGTATCTTTGAGATTCTTCTGTTTTTTTCTTGTGTGTGTGTGTGTGTGTGTGTGTGTGTGTGTGTGTGTGTGTACATGCTCATGTAGGTATGTAGGTCCATGTTGGGTATCTTTTCCAATCTGTCTTCACTTCTTAGGTCCTCAAGTTTGCAGGAGAAGCATTTTACAGACTGAGGCATCTTCCCAGCCCCTGAGATTTTTTTTTTCAAAGACTCCTAACCATAAATTAGATATGAAAGTGTAGAGGGTGTATGTTTTTATCATTTGTAGAGATTCTATCTGAGCCTCAGAATATCCACAGGGAATGTCTCAAAATGACAGTGGCTGGCTCATTCAGTCATGTCTGGGTTCCAGGTTCTGATCTGTTTGTTAGCTCTATAAGAATCCCTTAGCTATCGGAAAAGATTGTACCAATGCCAGCAGCATCATTAGCACCATTATTTGTGGAAACTGAGTCACAAGAGTGACTTTTCCTAAGTCATCAGCTTCAGTGGGCCACACATGGTAGGAAGATACATAGACAGACTTCCATACAGCCCACTACCAGGCTTTCAATCAGGGAAGTGAAGGAAGAGTTAAATGACTTAGATGACCCTGCTTCTGTCTGGAAAAAGAAATGGAGGAGCCAACTGTGTTAGCATGGCGTCTCAATCCTCCACATTCCCTGTTTAAATGCAGCCTCAAAAAACTCACACTTCTTTAAAATAAGTGATTTCTGGGAAATCACAATTTTCTTCTCTGTGGTGGCCAACCATCTGAGATTGTTTGATAGATCTGTGCCAAGAATTAAAAACAAAGCAAAACAAAACAAAACTTGAGCATCAAAGCCACACAGGAAGTTCACTTGAACGACAACTAGGAATTAAAATGTCAAGGGGTGGTCATGCTGCTGTGTTTGGGGTGTCTGCTAATTGGAAGTCTTTCAGACTGACAAAGGAAGCTGAATTTGTCCAAAACATTTGTAACACCTGCCCCTGAGTAAAACCATAAAGTGAGATTAAGCTGGAGTTAGATTTAACTTGGGACTGGAAAGATGGCTCAGCAGCTAAGAGTACTGTCTGCTCATCCAGAGGACCCTGGCTTGATTGACAACGGGCACATGAAACATGCTAATAATCCACCTGTAGCCCCAGTTCCAGAGGATCCTTGTCATTTTCTGGCCTTCGTGGACACCAGACATACATGTGCTGTATAGACATACATGCAAGCAAAACACACACATACACACACACACACACACACACACACACACACTTAAATAAATACAATTAAGACAACTTGTCTACCTTTTCCTTCAAAGTTCTCTCTCTCTCTCTCTCTCTCTCTCTCTCTCTCTCTCTCTCTCTCTCTCATACAAGCCTGCTTGCACCAGAGCAATGACAATAGGTTGAAATACAGTAAGGTTCTCATGTTTCTTCTGAGACACTGCATTCACTGCATTTAATACTCAACTCTAGAGATCCACGGCTGTGGGAACTTTCAGCAAGTTGTTAATGTCTCTGTGTTTACTTTTTTCAGTCTGGAAAATGAAGAGAAGGAGAATATTTACTTGTCTTGGTTCACTTTCTATCACTGTGATAAAGACCTGGCCAAAAGCCTATACGTCCTGACCATAGTTCATCATTAAGGGAAGCCAAGGCAGGAACTTGGAGGAAGGAACTAAAACAGAAACCTCGGAGAGATGTGCTTACTGGCCCTCACTCCAGGCTCATGTTCAGCTACCTTATTTATTTATTTATTTATTTATTTATTTAATGTATATGAGTACACTGTAGCTGTCTTCGGACTCACCAGAAGGGGGCATCGGATCTCATTACAGATGGTTGTGAGTCACAATGTGGTTGCTGGGAATTGGACCTCTGGAAGAACAGTCAGTGCTCTTAACTGTTGAGCCACCTCTCCAGCCCCTCAGCTGTCTCCTAGGATCACAGGGATCATGCTGCCCATGGTATGCATCAATTGACAGTCAAGAAAATGCCCCATGGACTTGCCAACATGCCAATTCGGAGGGAGCATCTTCTTAATTGAGATTCCCACTTCCCAGAAGATCCCAGTTTATAGCGAGTTGACAAAACTAACAGCACAATTGTTCCCTTGTAAAACTGACAGACAAACACACCCTAAGCAAACCATTACCTTTCCCTTGTTTATCCACAGGATCCATATTACTCTCTCAATATAAAACGTGATGCAACTCTTAAAAGTCCCTTTGCCTTTAAATGTTTCAATATTTTAAAAAAAGTGCAAGTTCTCATTAAAAATCTAATGCTTCAGCCAGGAAAGGTGGCACAAGCCTTTAATCCTAGCACTTGGGAGGCAGAGACAGGTGGATCCCAGAGTTTGATGCCAGCCTGGTGGTCCACAGAGCCAGTTCCAGGACACCCAGGGCTACAAAAAGAAACCCTTTCTCAAAAAGCAACAACAACCAATGAATGAATGAATGAATGAATGAATGAATTGAATCTGATGTCTCCTTGAGTCTAAACTCTCTCAGCTATGGACTCCTGTAAAACCAGGAACAGGTTAAATATCTTTTATTCCAGGAGGAAAGAACCAGGACACAATTACAATAATAGCAAAGCAAAACCAATATCCAGCAGTATAAATCAAATCCTGTAGTTCAGTATACAACATCCGGGACTCACAATCTTCAAGGTTCCAGTTGCTCCATCTCTGCCATGTGAAACACATTCAGTTTGTCTCATACACTCAGGTCCATCCCAGTCAAGAGCTGCTGCTGTCCTTGGTAACTATCCTACAGCCTTGACATCTCCAACTTGCTGGGGTCTTCCCCACAACTGAGGCAGCTCCTTTACCAATGGTCTCTTCTCTTTTCAGGGTCAAGCACCCTAACACATGGTGACAAGCTTCAGCCTCTCTCCCCGGTCTTTTCAGTCCTGGGGTTTTCACTACATGCAAGGCTACACCTTCCTTCCCCAGTGGCTTCGTTTGGACTTCTTTTGGATACACCCTATGACTCCATCAATCTTAAAGTTTTTTATTGAGCCCAAACTCTTACAACCTGGGGAGACTCATATATTATCAAGTTTATTGCCAGCATAAGATAACATGTCCTACCCCCATCTGGACCACAGCTCTGTGTGTTGACCCGAAGAAAATATTCAGAGAAGATTTCACCACAGTGATGTTGTTCTTAATAACAACAGATCTCACAGCCTCAGCTGACTCCAGTAAAGCTTCAGTGATCCTGGTATCTTGCTAATCATAGCTGACTGTTCAGCCACAGCTGAAGAGAAACCTCTGGTTTTTAATCCAAATATACCATACACATGGCCCTGTCTTAGGGTTTCTGTTGCTGTGATGAAACTCCATGGCTGTAAACAACTTGGGGAAGAGAGTGTTGAGTTAATTTCATTTACAACTCTAAGGTCACACACTCCATTGCTGAACTAAGTTGGGGCAAGAACCTGAAAGCAGGAGCTAGTGCAGGGGCTATGGAGGAATGCTGCTTACTGGCTTGTTCCTCACTTGTTTAACCTGATTTCATATTGTCCCCAGGACCCCCAGCCCACCAATGGCACCACCCACAATGGACTGTCCCCTCCCATAGGCTTGCCTACAACCAGATCTTTTGGAAGGATTTTCTCAATTCAGAGTCCTTCTTCCAAGATGCCTCTAGCTTGCTTCAGGTTGACACAAAACAACCAGCATAGGCCCTGATAAAGTCTTTGCTTCATTTTGAAACGTCACAAACCAGGCCTCCATCATCTGCATAGCCCTCAGCATTACCTTCCATGTTCCCACAGAACAACCATCCATTAAGCTTTGAGTGCCCAATGGCATTTCAGCTGAAAATCCCAAACACTTCCACAACCCCCTGAACAACACAGTCAGGTCTGTTGCAACGACTCAGTTTTGGATTGCTAGACTGTATGCCTCTTCTTAGAGGGATTTGCGTATTAAGCTTTGCCTCTTACTGAGATTTTGTTATTCAGTAAACAAATATCTAATTGTAAGAGGAAAGGTGTGAGATCTATTCTTGGGGGGGTAGAGCCAACATCTCAGGGTACATGAGATCTGCCCCCACACACTAGGAAGTTATCTGTCTCACTCTATAAAGCCAATTCAGTTTGTCCCTCTGCTCCAAGTGCCAGCCTTCCCACACATGAACCTGTTTACTTCCTCTCTTCTTGGCCCCTGCTTTGGCAATGTGTGCCCAGAGGCCAGATGAGAAACTTACCATATGGCCTCAGCTGCTGACTAGACTAAAGGCAATCCCAGACCGCTGAAGATTCAGTGTGGGTTGAAAATTGAAAACCCATCCCAGCTTTAAAACAATAATTAAATAATTAAATAATAATAATAATAACAAACTAATTTTAAACAACTGATGCAAATTCATTGTACAAAGTGATGTTTCATAGTGACATTTAAAATGTTTTATTTATTTAAAAATTAGGCATATGTGTGTATGTGCAAATGGCTGCAGATAATCACAAGGCCAGAAGATGGCAGTGTGTCCCCTGGAGCTGGCGTTTCAGAGGTTGTGAGCCATTTGACATGGGTACTGGGAGCTGAACTTGAGAAGGCGTCTTCTAGTCTGCAAAATGACATTTGAGTTAAGTTCATTCTGTACTGTGACCATCTTCACCCCATTATCCTCTCTTCTCCTTCCTCTGCTCTCTGCTTCTCCCTTCTTCTTCTCAAATACTTCATTCTATTTATGTGGGGTGTGTGTGTGTGTGTGTGTGTGTGTGTGTTTTATGTGATGGTGATGGTATGTGTGTGTGTGTGTTTTATGTGGTGGTGATGGTATGTGTGTGTGTGTGTGTGTGTGTTTATGTATGTGTGGTATATGTGGTAGTGGGGTGTGTGTGTGTGGTGATAGTGGTCTCTCTGTGTGTGTGTGTGTGTGTGTGTGTGTGTGTGTGTGTTAAATCTAGGAGATGTTTGTCTTCCTGGATCAGGCTTACATTTCATAACAATTACATCCATTTTCCTCCAAATACATTTTGTTGTGGCTGAATAAACTTTGATGGGTGAGTTAGAAAATGGAATAGGAGAATTTCAGTTTTTCTTTTACAAGTTCACTCATAGAGAAAGTGTTTGTTCCCATGAAACATGGAAGGCCCCCGCCCAATCTTCTTCCTTAAATACCTTCCAGAAGCCTGTTTGAAAATGTAGGGGAGTGGTGATGGCATGTGTGCAGGCAGGTGGGGGCAGAGTGGAGTGGACTACCATTTCTGAGACCACCTCTAGATTTGATTGTTCACATACATATGCTTTTGTTAGTGAAAAGGGAGTTATATATGTATATATAATATTAATATGTGTCATATATTAATATATATATCATATATCTGCCTGCAAATGCCCTATGTATGCTTCAGTTGTATGTGTCCACACCTCTGTGTGTCTCTGTGTGTAACTAGTCTTTCCAATGATCATAATGTCACAGTGGAAGGAAGTGGTCTTTGGTAAAAAGTCTGAGCTCACGGCTGGGTTTTGAAAACCCACCAATTCCTGAGCTCTCTCAAGCTCAGGACTTGAAATCCCACCAATCCCTGAGCTCACCTCAAGCTCAGGACTTGAAATCCCACCAATCCTACCCTGGATATCTCTACCCTGGAACATGCCAACCCCAAGAAACACTATAAAGCCCGCCTCCTGTTCAGTTCTTTGCTGCTTCTCGATTGAGCAGAAGTAGCCACTTTCTTGTGTCTTTCCCCGTAAATCTGTGTGAGGTCTGTTGTGCCGTGTGACCTTTTGGTATCCTTTGGCTCCCAACTGCCAGGATACCTTTCTCTTCAAAGCTGTAACACGTATATTGGGAAAACCTTTCCTTTCAGAGCTATAACATTTACAGGTGGGAAGAAGAGTCATTTCCTCATGCCCCACATCTGTTGTGCAGCGTTGGACTTCATTCTGTTTAGCTGACCCAAGTTATATCACTGCGAGTTGTCCACCAGGGACCCACAGCCTCAGGCTCCACAATGCTACTAGTTAAAACCACAAAAGAGGCACATCCTCTAATGTCCACCAGGTGGCGACCAAGCTCCAGGAGAACCAAACAGGATGGGCTGGGGCCACACCATTGAAGCCAGCTGTCACTTATTAGCCCAGCTGGCGATGTGGGAGAGGAAGCTGGTTCAGACAGCTGTGAAAAGGCTTCTGGGGCATAGGAAAAGTCTCAACGGTTCCAGAAAAATAAAACCCAGCAAATGGTTGTAATAATTTTCCTCAGTTAATCAAAATCAAACACCTCTTTCCACAACTAAGAGGAGGGTGGTGCGGGTGGGAGGAGCTGAATTGCAGGACGGGGGCAGAAGATGACACTGATCAAAGTCGCTCCGAAAGAGGCTAAGCATGAAGACATCCTTGAATTCTATCGTCCAGTGCTGCCGGAACTGGGGTGTGGCAGCAGTCTTCCCAGGCCTAGCCCGATCGGTTCCTTTTCTGCCCGGCCCCCGCCCCTGCTACAGTCCTTGGTGTAGTCCTTTTTATTCTGTAGTAGTTGTCCGTCATATTTTACTCATCTCTGAATTAAAGAATAAAAGCCCTGAGATGGGAACAGGCTCCTGGAGCTCCTGCCCAGGTCCCATTTGTGAAAAGGCACCAGTCTTGGACAGGCTTCCTTCTCCGTTTATCACCCAGCAGCCTGTCTGGAAGGGGTTGAACATGTGAATTCTGTTATAGCTTTGCCGTGGGTTCCACCAATAAGATTTTGGCAGTGAGGTCCTTTTTGGCTCTCCAGTCCCTGATAAGGCCTTTGGAAATAAATGGTAGGTGTCTTACTCAGAGTGGACTTCAGCCATTGTACCTACCTGCTCTCTTCTTGGATCCTTTCCCCACTACGGAAACACAGGTGCAGGAGGAACCTTGCCAACCTCAGCTTAGACGAATGTGCTAGAAAGTATTTACATTTATAGGACACGGGGGATCTTGCTTCAGCCAACCAAACCACACTTGTTGGAACAGACATGAGTTGATTTATTTCCTAGATATTTAGGTCCTGTTAACTTTGCTTCAAGGACCCGTTTAAAGCACCTGTATGGCACTGGGTCATCACAACATTCCTGGGAGTCTGGATGGTGTGACAAAAGTTAAGGAACCTGCCAGAGCTCAGCAGTGAGCCTCTGGCATCTTCTGTGTCTGGAAATCTGAAATCCTCACTGGGAGTTTGGAGAGTAGGCTCTGGTTCTGGTGGATACATGGAATCATGAGACGGCAACAGCACCTGATCAACAAATGGACACCATACGCAAAGCAAGCTGGGTAAATCATTAGGCATTTTATTATTAGGAAAGAAAGCATCACTGTACCCTGAGATTTTAGTAGGGTGTGATTTTAAACTCCGAATCAGAGTTCTAGAAACGCATGGCATCTGGTTGCAATAGAAATGCTATTTCTGTTGTCTTTAACAATAAGTAAGAAATAGGCCGGGCAGTGGTGGTGCACGCCTTTAATTCCAGCACTTGGGAGGCAGAGGCAGGTGGATTTCTGAGTTTGAGGCCAGCCTGGTCTACTGAGTGAGTTCCAGGACAGCCAGGGCTATACAGAGAAACCCTGTCTCAAACTCCCTGCCCCCGCCCTCCTCCAAAAAAACAGTAAGTAAGAAATAGGTGTCTGTTCTAAGCTCCTTCCTTGAGAATCCTCTATTGACCTGGCTTCTATTGACCTGGGTCACTGGCTTCCTTTTGGGGGTGCAAAAGCTCATTTCTACAGGCTGCAGATAAAACACTTTCTCCCTGAATAAACAGCCCACATCGTTGTTTTCTGTCTTTGTAACTGGCTGTGACTTACTGCTTCACTCACCTGCAAATAACTCCCCATGTTTCCCTCCACACTGACTGGGTGCTGTACTCTTCCTCGTCTGCGTGTGTATTCTCTTCCAAAACAGACCTCTCTGGAGGGCCCTGCACAAATCACAAAAGGCCCCAACTTCCCTTGGCTTTTCTTCATTTCTTCCTTAGGTGATGCTTACAATATTTCCTGGGAACACTGCTGTGTATCAATTGTGTATTTTTGGATTCTTCAACTTCACAACCCCTGAAGCATTAGCATAGATTTTTGTGCAAGAGACTGTCTTAATGGAAAGTTCCTGAGGAAAGTTGGTGGCTCCTGGAATCTTCTTTACACAATAAAGACATGTGGGAATGTGGGCAGTAGGGGGCGCTGTCTTAGCAAAGTGAATAGGATTCACTTGGCACCAAGGGCAGAGAACATGCCTTCTCTGCCATGGTTAGTGCCCCTTGCTGCTGCAGAACTGGGTGCAGGCTCTAGCTTTCACATGATGCACAGATCCTGTGTGCTTCTAACTTTTACAACTTTGGATACTACATTTACTTCATGGTATCACTTAAAAATGTTAATGTGGGGTTGCATATACAGTGGTGGGCAGGAAACCATGAAGTTCTCCTTCTGGGTTTTGTTACATAGTTTTTCCAGAATTTATTTTTAAAACCGTATTGTGTGTAAATGTGTCTGGCGGACAGGGAGATATGCATATGTATGTGCCCTCAAAGTCAAGAAGAGCAACGGATACCCTTCAGCTAGAGTTACAGGTGGTCGTGAGCTGCCCAACATGGGTGCTAGGAACCGAACTTAGGATGACTCTGTAAGAGCAGTATACATTCTTAACCACCGAGCCACATCTCCAGCCTCCTTTTCCGGAATCAAATGCTGTGCCTTGAAAGATCAAGGTGCATCTGTGTATATGCATGTTGGGGTGGATGTGGATGTGTCTGCCCCCTCCTGAATCCTGCATTTACAAACTAACAAACTTCCCATAGGGATTTTAAACAAAAAGCCATTTAGTTGGCTTTTTGCCACAGAGATGTGGCAGTTCTCAGATGTGTACATGTGTGCCTGTGTATTTGGGTGTTAATGTGTATTTATATGTGCCTGTGTGTGTGTATGTGTGTATGTGTGTGTGTGTGTGTGTGAGAGAGAGAGTGTGTGTGTGTGCGCACATGAGTGCATGTCTGTGCATAGATGTTCTTGTGTGTCTTTCTCAATTTGTGGGTTTGTGCATGAATTCATGTGTGCACTAGAATTTGTAGGCATGCTTGAAGGTGACGGGGGACACGTCTCTCTGAATGAAAGCAGGCAGAGGGCCAGATCTGCATCCTATGGAATTCAGTTCAGAGTCCCTACTATTACGCTGCTGTGGAGGATCTCCTTACAAAGTCAAGCCCAATGGCTCCTGAGGGGCACCAATGAAGTGGGCCAAAGTTCAGTGTTCTTTGGATGGACCTATGTATTCTTGAGTACAACAGCCCCAGCCTCTCTTGGTGCTGAGCTTCCAGGATGTCAATGTTGCTTTGTCCTACTATGCAAATCCCTCTGGCTCAATGTAACTCAGGGGGTTGACCTCTCTGGGTCATTCTTTCTCTGATACCTGATTCTAGTCCAAAGGATGCCCCATCCTAGACTCCTCTCTGTCTTCCCTCTACTGAACTCTGTCTGCCCTGGAGACTCCCTGGAGAACACATCCACATTTCCTGTGGATTCCTTTCCTGTAAGAACTTTAAATAATGAGTCATTAAATTGGGATGGGTGTGTGTGGTGATTCTCATGCAAGAGTGGGAAGATATGAATGGTTTGAGCAGAAACGGAACTCAAGCAATGGGACTTAGTATGCCTCACCCTGCCCTTCCGCTATGAAGGATAAAGAAGTGGAAATAGACTTTAAGCTTAGAACTAAGAGAATGAAAGTACTTAAAACTATGAATGTCAGACCTCAGGCTCTTCTATCCTGTCTTCCCAATGAAGGACCCACATAGTCTCTCATTCCACAAAAACCCAATCTTGCATGTCTGTTCTAAAGAGTCTGCTGTTTGTCACTGTTTGAATGTGAAATGTCCCCCACAGGCCCATGTATCGGAACCCTCTGTCCCCAGTTGATAGTGCTGTTTGGGTAGATTATAGAACTTTTAGAAGGTGGAGCCTGGCAAGAGGAAATATGTCACTGGGGGAGGGCTTTGGGTTCTCATAGCCTGATCCCACTTCCTGTTCTTTATTTCCAGACTGTTGAGGTGGTATGATGGGCTGGCCTCATGCTCCTACAGCTGTGCTTTCCCCGCCATGATGGGCTGTATTCAGAAGGGTAAGCCAAAACAAACCTTTTCTCCTGCAAGTTGCTTTAATCCAAGTATCTTACTACAGCAATGAGAAATTAACTAAGACATCATCCTTACTGATACCGTTCCTTTGAGATGACACTTTGATACAGAATGCTTGCTTGCTCTTGGATACGGAGCTTGGTGAGTCCTAACATGGATACAGTTTTAATAAATATCTGTATTTTTGAGACACATACACACACAAAAAGACCACATAAGCATAAATTCACAATCTAATCCTTGGTGGTGGGGGTGGGGAATCTGCCATTAGCTTATTAAAGTTAAATGTGGCTGGGAACACAGAAGAGCCAGGGACATACTTTTTTTTTTTTTTTTTTCATCTCCAGAAGCCTTCCAAGTGGCTGCAAGAAACACAAATCAGACCATAGAAACTCTGAATGTATATTGACCTGGGAACTTATAAGGCTGGGAAGGGATAGCACATAGCAATACAGACAGCACACCAAGGACTATCATCGCCACGGTCACAATGAAGTCACAAAGGCAAAATACATGCTACACAATCATTAAATCTATGCATGGAGAGTACCTAGTCAAAGCTGTTACGTGTAAGACAGATGTGGGAGTCTGAGCTCAGTGCAGTAGATCAAGTTTGTCAATTACCTGATAAAATATACACATATGCATGCATGGCTTTCAAAATGATGAACAAATTAGCATACACTGCTTATCTGACAGAACATGAGAAATGAACCTTACTTGAATCTTACGGAGTTGCTGTCCTGCGCGCTCTGTGTGCTCACCCTGCTCTGCTCAGATCTTGACATACAAAGGTTTATATGTGTCCTTGTCATGAGACCTGTGTCTCCTTGGGTGCACTGCTTGCGAATATTATTATCCAGCCAGAAGCATCTTCATGGTGATCTTTACCTCCTACTTTCTTTTTTACATTCCCTCCTCTGTCTTTTATCCTTTTAGCCAGGGAAAGATCAGAAACTTACTGAGTACTTCCCCATGGCTTCATTTTATTGTCCGCTTTTGAGTCACACATTTTTGTTCTCAGGTCTGTGGTAGCTGAGTGGCCATATCAGATCAAAACTGTGGAAACCTTAAAATATGCTCCTAATGTTTTCTACATTATCCATTTCCTTCCCTCCTTCCTTTCTTCCTTTCTATCAGCCTTCTTCCTCTCTTTTTCCCTCTGTCTTTCCTTCCTTCCTTGAAGTCACTGAACTCCTGGAGGCTAGCTTTTTACTTACTGTTTCAATCAGCTCTTATCTTTGTAGCCAATGGGGTGTGTATAAAACTCTCTTCAAAATTCTGTTTTACAATACATAGAGAAGAGTTGAGCCTCGTAGGGAGGGTTCTTTTAAATACTATACATAGTTGTCTTTGCACGAAGGATAGGGCTGGGAGCAAAAGTAAACATGGCCATCGCTTTTAGTCTTTGCAAAAGAAAGCATCTCTCTATTGAAAGAGTCTCTTCAGCATCTGCTCCCAGAAGTCTGCAGAGAGAACACTTTACCCATAGATCCTGATGGGTACCTTTTCTTGGCACAGACCCTGTTTCTGAGAGGTCCTGTGGATTTGGCTTTGCCTGGTCCTAGTTGAGCAGCGAGTAAGCACTAGAGGAATTTTCCAGGGATGAGCTGGTTGTCTCTGGGGTGGAAACGTTATATGTTCCTGCAAAAAAAAAATAAATAAATAAACAAAACGGCATCTCAGCCTCAAAGATACGTTCAGGCACTTTGCGGGGCAAAGATCTTCTAAGGAGCCAAGACAACCTCCAGTGCAGCAGCCATGCCTAGAAACCAACTCATGCCTGCCCTCTTCCCTAACCCAAAAGTGCCGGAGAACAAACAACGGAAGTGCTGTCCTCGAGCATGCGCAGCAGCCACCAAGCACTAACTACACCACACACCAGCAGTCAGATTTTCACACCGGGTAAGATCTCCACGTAGAAAGTCTCTCCGTAAGCCCCCACATGCATGGACCTGGGGGCTTCTACACAAGGAAAACTTTCTGGTCCCCCTTGCTAATCTTGACTTGGGGACATCCTTAGGAAGGAACAAACCATTGAGCCAAAGGTTCATAAAGGGAAGAAAAGGAAAGAGAAGATTAACTATAAGGGAATTAGAGGCAAGATGCATAGAAGGAGGAACAGATACTGACAGAAGTACCGAAGACCCGCACAGCAGGGAGGGCTGTTGGCGTGACTGCTCAGCCTTATGTGGGCAGACAGCAGGCACTGTGCACTGTGCTTGGGGAAGACAAAGAGCATACACTGCGCAAGGGAAGGGTTGAGATGTCTACTATCCTACCATCAGGATGATGAACTGCCACTGCTAACAAGGTTTCCATCATTGCCTTGGGGGACCTTTGGGGCTGCTGACAACATAAACCAAAGTTACGGTAATTAGCCCCACCCCCACCCCACTGGAAAAAAAATTGTCCAGAACAAGGCTGTACTGATGGCCCACATAAGACTATCCAGCAGCAGTTACCAGGAATCTCAGGTCCTAATACCCCAGGAACAAGGCCCACATCCCAACTTAAACCTGGATCATTCTCAAAAAAAAAAAAAAAAAAAAAAAAAGAGCATATTCTAGCAGCCTGATATTTTGCAACGCTTGGATTTGGTGGGTTATTTTGTAACTTCTGCTCACTTCATTGGAAATGCTAAACACCTATACAGTGCAATAGTTTTGATGTTCCAAAGACTTGGTCATTTCATATTTAAGTCAAATTAGTGACTTTCAAAGTGAAAAGGGACAATCTCCCAGTGTCTTGAGTGATCACCCAAATGGAAGCAGGGAGCACTGTATCCAGTGGAGGCTTGGTCTCCACAAAGTTCTCAGAATATTGAGACTCAGATAGATTTGATATCAAATGCATGGTAGCCAGGGTCTGGAAGTGGACACAGTCTACATTTGCCTTTGTGAGATTTTAAAGAAATGGAAGGGCGTCTGGGAGGTGGCTCAATGATAGACTGCCTGCTTGGCATGCTGGAGCTCCTGGGTTTGATCCCAAACACTGAAAAAAAAAATGAAAAGGACGGAGTTTGGACAGTCATTTTCTTGTGGGAGGGGCAGTATGGTGGGAGGGGCAGTGTAACAGGTCTGCTCTATCCGGTGGTGTGCTGGCACTGTCCTGTCAGGGGCAGTGGTTGGGATTGAGATTTACATTCTGATTAGCTGAGTTCTGAAGTCGTTAATACACTCTAGTTCCTATTTCTCAGGTAGAACTTATAATTGTCCAGCAGAATACCTAGGCTGCATGATACCTCACGTATGTATACCCAGTTTGTAAATGGCAATGTAAAACAAGCATGCTCCACAAAGGGGAAGAACAGCCCTGAGCGGAATCCTGTAATCAAAATTTCCACGTTTATTCTCTGTGGGATGCAGAAAAGAAATCTGTGTTGGACAAGCCCAGAAACTTGAAGGTACTGTTTATGTTTGATAGACAGATCCCCGGGATATGTCACGAATCCTAGCATCTTTGTGGCTTTACATTAGTTACCCATTTAGAGTAGCTGCCTCTCTTTAGCAACCTCCTGGTTGTTTGTGAACATGTAAGCAAGTTCCAGTATTCAACATCTACCACAAACACAGTAGTTTAGGTCCCTGCCAAGAAGCAGGGGGTGGAGGCAGGAGTAGGTCAGGGCCAGTATGATCTGGTCCACCTGGGAGTATAAAGTAGCCACTACATACCTGTTTTACCAAAAAGATTATTAAATCTTCGGGATATCGGAGAGCTCATCGAGAACACAGGTGTTGATGAACCTATGGATGTGGACTAGAAGAGAGAAGGAGAGCAGGCAATCACAAAGCCAGTCTGAGAGATCAAGGCTGTTTTGATCTCTTGGAGGGTTTGGCTTGCTGCTGTCGAGTGGTCGCTTTCTTGTGTTTTAATGCTATGGAATGGTATGGAATGCTCTGGGCTGGAGAAATAGCTTGCAAATATCTATGAGCTGGGATCTCCCTCCCACTTACCCATCCCCCTCTATTCTTTCGCCCATCTTTCCTCCCTGCCTCTCTCCCTCTTTCTCTCCTACCTATCCTTCTTCCTTCCCTGCATTTTTCCTTCCCCTCCCTTCCCCTCCCTTCCCCTCCCTCCCCTTCCCTTCCTGTCTCCTTCCCTTCTCTCTCTCCATTTTATCTTTCTTTGCTAAGGTCACAACCCCAAGGTAAAAGTTAATCCACTTCCTTTTATCATATTAGTGGACTCCATGAGGATATGGAACAGGAAGTGTCTTCATGGCCAGGCTTACCTTTGAGTGTTGAGAAGACCACCTTGATAATGAAAACTTATGCAGCAAAGCTTCCTGCACCTGCATCATTTAAAAGAATCCGGGGTCAATACAATATACTTTGTTTGGGCCGGTTAGACATTTTCGGAAGCACAAAAAAACTATCATCGTTCTTACCTTCTGATCCCAGAGGCAGCCGAAGAGCAAAATGAAGAGCCCCTGTGGAAAGGAGTAAGAGCTACATTTTAAGAGAGCATTATTAAGCAGGTGTTGAGTCTGTCCCACCTTTTTTCCGATGTGAGTGGATGTGGTGAGTCCAGAACATGTTGGAATTCCATGAAGCAGTTTCATGCACTGAGGAGTCTTGAATGATCAACACTAAGGGAATCATTTCTATTTTGCCCCAATCATGAACAGTATTTCCATGCAGGTTATGCTACTAAATATGTGTCTCTAATCCACATCATTCCTCATCCATCCCTCTATGTTGTGAAGACAGTCATAGGATGAGATGGTTTCTATCCATGGACACATATTTTGAAAGCTAAGAATCTTGTAGCTTATAACACACAGTGGTAGGAGTTGGGATTCATACATTTTTGTCACAAGCATCCAGGAACAAGGATGCTTCCTTGTTGTCTGTCTTTCTCTAACAGCGTGTCTGACAAACTGCCATCCATTGCAAATGACTACATAATCTAAGAGAGCAAAGAAATGTCTTCCCCTGAACATCACCGAATAGATTGGCATTTACAGAACATTCATTTTTCAACATACCTTTCCAGAGAAACTATGTGGTGCCCGGCATCTAATTCCTTCAATTGTCTTTTGAAAACATACCTTGGACCAAGGTCTTTATTAGGCACTAGAGGGAGGTACAGTGACCCACAGGAAGCCTGTCTTCACAAAGCTTGTTGATGCTCACAGAGATGAAATGGAACCATGACTTGACTTAGTGGCAGTACTATATACTTAAGAAATAAGATGGGCTGGAGAGATGGCTCTGTGGTTAAGAGCACTGACTGCTCTTCCAGAGGTCTTGAGTTCAATTCCCAGCAACCACATGGTTCACAATCATCTGTAATGAGATCTGACTCCCTCTTCTGGTGTGTCTGAAGATAGCTACAGTGTACTCGCATAAAATAAATATATCTTTTAAAAAAAAAAAAAAGAAAAGAAAGAAGACTATGGCAAGATTATCTTGAGTAAGCAGCCTCATCTGGTTTAGGATGGTGACTCTCCTCCTACTTGTATTATGGGGACATTCAGAACCACATTATAATATAGGTAATAAAAGGTTCAAGCTTCCATGGGAGCAGAGGACTCTGTAACCTTTGTCTCTTTGAGTGCTTGTAATTACTGTTCTCTGAAGCTTAGGTCTCCTGTGCATGAAAACCCTTCCCCGTTCTCCCTCTTGTCTGTGTTTCTGTCATTAGTTTATGCCACAGGAATGGGCATTTCCTGCGATCCCGGTGCCATAACTTACCTGGAAGGCATTGAGGAGGGTAAATATGATGTGGAACACAGCGTTGCTCCCTTGGATCACTGTGGCAAGACCAAAACCCCAAGTGAGCCCCAAGAGAGGCGTGAGGACCCCGATGCTCTTGCTGATCTGGAATAGGCTGCTTTTCTCCTGCTTGCCTGGCTTGTCTCCAATGGAGGGCCTCAGGATCTTGGTGATGACCACAACTGTGATGCTCACGTTCACCACCACAATAATCAATGCCGGGATGGCGAAAGCCAGCAGTGCTCGAGTGTCCTCCCAGTTGAGCCAACATGCATTCTTCCTCATGTAGACTTCCTGTGGCTGAGTAACCCCCACTGTGATGGATGAGATAACGAGTGGACAGCCATAGCCTAGAGAAAAGGCAATGGCTTTCTGAGTGGACTTGCTTGCATCGTGTAGAATGAAAATCAGCCGGTAGAAGAGCATGAGGCCCAGAGTTAGCATCCAGAAGAAGACGCTGAGGTAGAAGAAGTGAATGAAGAACGTGGCGGCCACACAGGCTGTTTCGTTGAGTGGGTAGTGACCATCATGGATAGCACCGGCCACAATGAACCAGATGTCAGCAATCAGAAGGCAAAGGGCAATGTTGACTATGCAGATGTGGCGCATATAGGAAGTTCGGTTCTTGGTCACTGATTTCCACACCATGGCTTCCACAACTAGGCAGGCAGCTAAGCTGACTATGGAAAACCCCAACCCGATGTAAGAAATGATATCCAGAAGTATTTTTAAAAGAGATCCTGGATCTGGGGAGTCTGGGGACATGAGGATGGAGAATGATGTCAGGTGGTTACACTTGCAGTAGACTCTGTCCCTATTGTCCCTATCATCATCTTCCACAGAGCACCCGCTGCTGTCCCAGCCCCCTGTATTGTTGGCAAGGCTGAAGTTCCAGAAGACACACTGTGGCTTGCCACCCGAACGATGATTGTTCTTAAAAGTCATGGAAATCCTAAATGGCTTGATGATCTTATGACTGACGGTGGTTGTCATTACTAAGCTGTTGGAGGATATCTTTCTCTCTACATCCTGGGCAAGGATGGCTTTGAGAGTTGGGAAAGCCACAGTCACGATCGATGAGTCAGGCTGCAAGTTTCCCAGCTGACACTCATCAATGGCTACATCGCCCCACAGGTCGGAGTCTGTGAAGACAAACTTCTGTTGGTAGATTTGAGGGTGGCCACGTTTTATCACCATGCTCTTCATCTGCACGTTAGGGTGGAAGAGGAATGGAGGAGTGCTGTCTCCCAGCTGGAGTGCTTGGGAAAACCTTTCCACGGACTGCAGGAACTGAGAGCTCTGGTTGCTTTGTTGCTGTAGTAACTTCTCCCAGGAGTTCAAGGTGGATGTGTCTAAGATGACATTAACGGTAGCAAGTATATCCTGTGGGCGACATGCGTAGGGGTTGGGGACAAAAGCATTTTTCAAGATAAAAAAGACAAATATTTCCCAGGATACTGGTTGGTACAAGGGTCTGAGGTACCACAAGCAGAGAAAATTTCTCCCTACTTTCTTTCATCAAAGCTCTACAGAAGGGGACACCACAAGGCTATGGGATTGCTTAGTACTCAGTAACAATGACTGTGAGACTCACCCCCACACTACTGAGACCTACTTAGCTGTCTGAGAGAGGTCTTATTTATTAATTTTTGGCTCTTAGTTTTGTAAACATATACTTGTTCACGTGCATGTGTGTCAATGGGTATACGTGTGTGTGTGTGTGTGTGTGTGTGTGTGTGTGTAGAAGTACAGGGGCCAGAGGTTAATATTGGGTCTCTTTCACAGTAGCTGTCCACAGGGTCTGTCACTGAATCAGGAGCTCACTGATGCCACATGATTGGCTGGGTGGGATACTCCAGGGAGAATCTTCCTATCTGCTTCCCCAGCACTGGGATTTAGACCCATTTTATCCATATGGGTACTGAGGTTTGAACTCAGATTTTCATGCTTGCATGGTCAGTACTTTCCAGACATATCTCCAGGCCAGCGGTTGACTTTATTTTAAATCACAAGCCTGTGAAGGCTTTAGGAAGGTGGCATGTCACCAGCAAGAGAAAGTCTCAGAAAACCCACTCTAGCCCTGAACATCAAATAAGCTATGAAACTGTTTTCAAGGGCAGTTATGATGTTTGATAAACAATTTCTCTTTCTCATAAACTTGGGCCTGATATTTTTCATTTATTCCTTTCTCTTGACAATATTTTTTCTCCCTATTTTTGCTTTGTCTGACTTACAGAAGAATAAGCCTATGGAATAGGGTGATTGGCAACCCCTTACAGGACACATCCTGATACCCAAACCTTGAGAATGTGACTTTATGCAGGCAGATAGCCTTTAGGAATGTAATTATTTTAAGGATCCATTCCTGTCAGCTTTAACTGTCAACTTGACACAACCTAGAGTCACAAGTGTTGCCCAAGAAGAAGTCTTAATAAAGGGGTTGCCTAAAGCAGACTGGCAGGTGGACATGTCTGTGAAAAATTGTCTTGATTGCCATAATTAACAGGAGAGCCCAATTAACAGGAGAGCCCTATTAACAGGAGAGCCCAATTAACAGGAAAGCCCCTCCATTGTGGGGAGCACCATTCCCTGTGCAGGTGGTCCTAAGCTATATAGGAAAGCAAGCTAAGCATGAGATCGTGAGCTACCAAGCAACATTCCTCTATGGCTTCTGCACCAAGTTCCTGCCTTGACTTCCCCCCATGATGGACTGCAACTTGTAACCTTTCCCCCCCCAAGTCACTTTTGCTCATGGTGTTTATCGCAGCAACAAAATGAAACTAGGGGTAAGATATTCTGAATTATCTGGGTGGCTCCCAATTCCAACATATCTTTACAAAACACAGACGAGATAAAGGCTTGAACAGAGAGATCATGTAGGGCTGCAGGAACCAAAGTATGCCTGGTGTCCCCAGAAGCTGGGAGAAGTGAAGGAAGGTTCTTCTCTAGCACCTTTGCTGGGAGCATGGTTTGATTCACCTCTAGAAGAGTGACACAATATATTTCTGCCCAAGCTACCCAACCCATGCTTGGATGGTCCCCACCCACAAATGTAAAGTTCTGCACATTGCTACTAGACTCCATGCTTGTTGGCTTCTTGTTGGGTTAAGAGGCAGGCAATGGAAAGATGGGGAGAGACGAGTTGACATAAATCATCCATGCTGTCCCCTTACTCCGTTCCCTTCATGCCAAGCTTGTCTCTGGTAAAAACTATACTGGCCTTCAAAATCTACAGCTTCCGAGGAGAGAGATCTCCCCTACGATTCAGCTATCACCGGCCTTGTGTGAAATCCAATCTTTTGTCTATAGTGTGGTAATGGATTATAAAAACTGAGGCTCCTGAGTGCCCCACCCCCACACCTTATATATTTTATTCTGACTGACCTCTGTATGTTTCCCTTCATTAAAGCTTCTCTATTTCAACTATTATGAGCTTTCTTTTCTCCCAAAACAAGCACTTCACAGTTTACATTCAATGCAAGACCTTTGAGAACCTTGTCTAGGTTTCCTTTCTGACACTGTAACAAAATACCCTGACAAAAAAAACAATTTAAGGGCCTACAATTCCAGATCACATCCTGTCATGACAGGGCAGCTGACACTGATGGGCTCTTAAGAGAGCTAGGGTCACATTACAGCCACAGTCAAGAGCAGAGAGCAACAAATAAAGGCACACAGGCAAGTGCTCAGCTTACGTCCTCTACTTTTATATAATTTAGGATGCCCAGCATAGAGAATGGTGCCACCCCCAATTTAGATGAGTCTTCCTAAATCATTAATTTAATGAAGACAGTCGGTGACAGATCTTTTCAGAAGCTGACTATAATCAAGCCAGTATTTCACAGGGGTGCCAAAAGGCCTGCCTCCCAGGTGCCAAATGGCATCATATTCACCTTGCTGTAGCCTCTAAATTACTAGTTTTTCTAGAAAACTAGCAGGAATTCATTCTACTTGAACAAAGAAATGAAAGCAGAGATTTTTAAAAGAAATCCCCCCCCCCCCCCCCCCGTTCTCCTACAAGCCATAGCTCGCAGAGCACACTACGCTATTCTCATATCCAAGTCAGTGCTCCGAGAGAGACGAGTCTGTGTGGGAAGGAGTGATGCTTTCTGCTCACAAGTCCAGAGATGCGAGAAAACAAGACCCCGAACTCCCACAAGGCTTATGTACACTTACCCTCATCATTTCTGAATTCACTTGGGTGGGAACTGTTGAGAGCAAATCAAGGATGCTGATGATGGCCCCCAGGCTCCCTGGAGATGAACGGATATCCTGTTCTTCCTTCCCAGTACTAACAGAAAGGTCCCTCAGGTATGTAGGAAGCTTCTGTTCCTGGGAGGGGCTCTTGATTAAAGCCTAGTTTTAAAAACAAAAAAACAAAAACAAAAAACGCAAAAGCAAATGAAATTATTCCAATAATCTGGAAGCTGTGGTTTCCTTTTTTCTCAATGCCCACATCAATAATATATACTGTAAATTAAAGCCTTCACCTCTTAAAGTCTCTGTGCACACCCCTCATGATGGAGAACGCTTACGATCTCATGCACAGAAAGCAAAGAGTTAAATAGAAGCCAACCTGGAAACTAACTAGAAAGAAAGGAATGATGGATATGATTGCTACTTCAATAAAATAAAGTCACTTGTCCACACAGGACCACATGGAACACTCTTTTCTTATACTACTTACACTTCCGATTGTGAATATGATTGTCCCTCCGTATCTCATCCCTCTATATCTGTTATCTCGGTATAATTATTAAGAGTGTTCTCCTTTACTTCCATAGTCCTGAAAAGTGCTGTGCAAGCTGCCAAGAGAGTTAAGTGAACTGTAGTTCTACACAGCCGTGAAGCCTATGACCCTCAGAAAAGACCAATATGGCAAGCTATCCCTAGAGTTGCAACAGAGGCATTCATATCTTGGCAGGAACCAATTGCTGTCTAATTAGATTTAAGGTTCATTCAACAGCAGGGAAATCATGTCTGCTCCTAGAAATCTAGCCAACTACTAGGGGCTAGTGAGGTCATACATCTTACAGGACAACCTTATGCCACCACTTCACTAAGACACATAATTCCTAGCTGCATTTTAAATACTTACACACATACACAACTTCCAAGCCTCACCAACAAAACTCTTGGCAACAGACAGAAACCATTAGAGAAGCCCATTACTGGTCAAGATGCAGAAAATGACTACTCATGGGGTGTCCAGTCCAATGGATACATCTACAACACATTTGTACCTAAGGCTCAGAAAAAAACTGAGGGAGGGGGTGGAAAGAGCCAGAGGACTTAGAAATCATCTGTGAGATTGTGTATCCTAGAAATGACTATTCTAGGAGAATAATACGGCTGCCTCCACAGGACCTGCACAAGGACAAGAGCAGACATGCTAACATGTCGGGGGGAAATTTTACAGGGTCCCATGCCTAGACGAAGAACTACAGGCAACTAAGGGACACTGAGAAGAGAAGTAGTCGTCTCACCCAGGGATGAGTCCCCAATTAGTTATTCAATACCAAGTGGTCAGTCCTGAAGTCATGTACATGCAAGCAACATTAAATGGACTGAGAAGACGTGTGTGTGTGTGTGTGTGTGTGTGTGTGTGTGAGAGAGAGAGAGAGAGAGAGAGAGAGAGAGAGAGAGAGCGAGCTTGCTTGTGAATAAGTTTATAAATTAAAGAAAAACAGGAACAAAGGAAGGTATGGGAAGATTTGGTGGAGAGACATGGAATGGGTACAGAGTTATTTTTAAAATAATTATAATTGTTTTATTATTTTAATAATAAAAATATTAGTATAAAGATAAATCAGGATGGTCCTATTTTTATTCTCAGAGTATCTTGATTTGGATGACAAATTATATCATCTATCTGTACACATCAGTTTTCTAACTATCTTTCTTTTCTTGAGACAGGGTTTCTCTGTGTAGCCCTGGCTGTCCTGAAACTCATTCTGTAGACCAGACTGGCCTCAAACTCAGAGACCCGCCTGCCTCTGCCTCCTAAGTGCTGGCAGTAAAAGCTTGCACCACAACCATCTGGCTCTATCTACATTTCCAACTCTTTAAGAAGTGTGAGTTGAAAAAAATATTTTCCTATAGAAAACCTTTGATGAGCACCCATCTGCGAACATGCAGATATTTAATTTATTTCAATTCTTTATGACCAGGGTCATGTTGTAGTTCACTTTCAATACTTTCCTAATTATTTGTTATTGAATCTTGTTTCTATATCATCTCTTTATGAACACATTTAGCTATTTGTCATCAGAGCTATTTGAAAGAAATCAGTAAGAAAGTATAATAAACCCGCCCTTGCAGGTCTCAGACATGAGGTGCTGGGCATTTGAGGTTAGGCATCCAGGCGAGTCTAGAGAACGACACATCCATTGTTGACTTCATGGTTAAAGTAAGTGTTTTTAAAGCAATTCTAGGTGTCATTTTTGAAATGATTAATCCTGACTGTCAACTTGCTGGGATTTAGAATCATCACAGAAACAAACTTGGGGCATATTTAAGAGGGAGCTTCTAGGCTGAGTTCATTGAAGTGGGAAGAGCCATTCTAACTGTGGCTGGTACCATTCCACAGGCTGGCATTCTGGGATTGAAAAGCACCATCTCTTTCAGCTTCCTGACTGTAGATGTAATGGGACCAGCCTCCTCCTTCTCCTACCTCCTTCTTCCCCACCATGATGGCTTTCACCCTCCAACCGTAAGCTAGAACAAAACCTTCCTTCCTTTAAGCTTCCTTTGTCATAGATTTTGTCACAACAATTAGAAAAGTACAATATATGTTGGCCGTGTATTTCAGAGTGGTACATGGCCAATTTTCCTAAGTGTTGAGAATTCTGCTGAGCCGGAGAGATATCCTTCCCCAAGGATTTAGAGTCCAGGGTTTTGGATTCACCTTGGCCAACTGGAGCAAACCATTGATTGGGGCTGAGATGCAAGCCCTTGTCTCCTCCTTCCACTGGGAGCCCACACATTTGTAAGTGACGGTCCCACCGATGGTCTGTCCAGGGCTTCCAGGAACACCTGAGAATTGGCACAGCTTCTGGATGACTTTCCCAGGCTCCCCGATACCTATGATGGGATCCTGGCATGTGATATTCTCCCCTGTATCAGAAACATGGAAATAAAAGGGACGGTTGGGAATTTCTTTCAGCCATAAAGAAGAATAAAATTATGTCATCTACGGGGAAATGGGTGCAACTGGAGATAACCCTGCTTACCAAGGGACTTATGGTCATGATACCTTCCTACTTTGATGGACAGGCCCCAGTTACCAATATGCACAAGAATGTCCACATGGCATTCAGTAAGCTCAAATTAATTGGTTAGAAGAACGATGGGACCTTCGGGTACCAGGGCTCCAGTTACAAGGAAGCCATCTTTATCACCCTGCCTTTCTGGTGAGTGGGGAAAGTTCTTCCACATGAACTCTGGTAGAAACAGTCACACAGATCACAACTTCACATCTTGATAACAGGCCAGGTCACACTGGCTCAGTGGTGACAGAGGACAGGAGGGCCAACACCTGATCTTTCCACCATTTCTTTTCAAATGGCTCTATCTCAGGAAGAGTGCTGGTAAGGACTCTTGATGTTATCTGTAAGGAATCTCAGAAGGACACAGATACTGCCCATTCCAGTCTGCCTTGTAAACCACTTAGTCTTCATGGCTTGGCCAAAAAGTGATTTCATTTGCCAGACTCCCTCTCCACTATCAGCAGTAGGGTTAAAACAGGCAGCCTTTCTGGCTATGCGCAATGGTTCTATCTTCATGTCCACCCTAGCATCTGTGGCGGCATCTTTAATTGCATCTTTCATTCCCCTAGGCTCAGAGAACATGGCCTCTGTTTATTTTTTAGTTCCCTGTGGTTCATCCAAAGCCTGCTGCAGTGAATGTTTTTTAACATATATTTGCTGAATAAGAAATGGAGAAGTCAATGAATAAATAAGTCTCTGCGCATGATTATATGACTTGAAAGTCATTTAAATGCACTTACGTGGAACAATGGTAAGCTTCATAGATGGGCTCCGGACTGAGCTGTTGGCTGCATTGGTAAAGTGGCAGAACACTGCGATGTCTTTGGGACACCAGTGATGTAAGTTTGCTGGGAGACTGTATTTGTAGCATGCTTGCTTGCCGATGACTTCTCTTTCTAAAGACAGTATTATTGAGAATAGGGATTTATAATATGAATAGCCAAGATATAAGTAAAGGTTGTCAAGATGTTTTGATATGAACAAACGTGCCCCCAAATCTCCTGGGAATTTGTGACATTTAGGTTGAGTATGGTTTCAAGTATTTGAGTGAAAATAACCTCTGGTTCTCAGAGTAGGTAAATTCATCTTGCAATGTGTGCTAGCTAAAATGTCACCTTGACCATTCATGGTTTCACGTCTGAGCCTACATCCCGCTCAGCACATCGACCGTATCCTGCCTCATGGTGATTTATAATCACGTCTTTATAGACCATTCTATATTTTAAAGATTAATATAAAATTTAAAAAAATTATATGTACACATGGTTGTCTGTGTATGTGTTAGTCACTGCAGTTACCAGCAGAACCCAGAAGAGGGCATCAGATACCATGGAGCTGGAATTGCTCAAGCTCATGAAACCACCTAAGGTGGGTGCTGGGAACTGATCTTGAACTTGACAGTATATGCTCTTAACAATTAAGCCATTCTCTTCCCTAAGATTATTTTTATCTACTAACCCAGAAGATTCAGTAAAAAAAAGTCCTCAGTCTCCTTTATCTTCATATCTCCCAGTGCTTACCTGAGTTTCTGGCATATAAGAAACACCCAATTTACACATACCGGCATCAGAATGTAGGTATATTGGCATTTTTCAATATCTGGGTGATTCTCCATCATCCAATAATGTAATGCAGCCTTCTTTATCTAACTGGAGTCTTATTGATTTTCTGCCTTTTCAATCTATGCTACTCATTTTTAGGATATTTAGTGTTATATGCATTGCCTTTGATAAGCATAGATCTTTATAGACAATAAAATGTATGTCTACATTAATTTTTATCATTAATTTACTTTTAATTTATGTGTGTCTGATAATCTGTATATACATGCAGGATCTCACAGATGCTAGAAGAGTGTTCAGGATGCACCATAACTAGAGTTATAGGTGGCTGTAAGTTATCCAAGGAGGATGCTGAAAGCCAAACTCAGGTCCTCTGCAAGAGTCTCTCCAAGTTCCTTCAACTGTAGGAGACTTGGAGGTCCTTGTACTCACAGATAAGCACTAGTGGCAATGGGTATGTTAAGTAAACAAAGCTGTCCCTTCAAAGGAGGGAATGTTATCTGTCCAAAAGGCTGGGAGCAGAGGTTAATGGTCTGGTGACCTTTGCTCTATCTGTGTGATCAAAACTACACCAGATCCTCCCCCAAATCCTTATGAGCTTGTTTTTCTCAGTCATTCTATAGACCATATAGTTGTGGAAGGTGTCATGTGTACTTAACAAAGATGTAGTCACATCTGATCTTTATTTAGATTATTTTGTTTCTTAAGGAGATTTGTGTGAATTTACTTCATTGTGCATACCAGATTGAATTAATTATCACAGGAAAACTTTCATCAAACTATGCTCTGTTCAAATATGCCTAAAATAAATTACTTGTGGTCAGGCTTATGAAGTTTGAACCAATACTAGCTGCTTAGTTATGTTGAACCAAACTGGCTTCTTGCCTCCCTCAACCCATTACTCTGTTGGCCATGGTGTTACAGACACCCCCACATTAAACTTCTAAGCTCTCTCTCCATTCCATGCCTATTTTCTTTCCAACCATGACTGAAGGATTATTGTTTTTCTGACCTAGTCTTCTACCGAGCATGTCACTCTTTGAAGATCCTGTCATTGTGATCAGGGGTGGGATGTGGTGGGGAATGGCTCAGGGACCATTTAAATACAAAGGCTGAGGTTGAAGAGATGGCTTGGTGGTTGAGAGCATTGGCTGCTCTTGCAGACAACCTGGGTTTGGTTCTCAGAACCCATGTGGTGGCTCATAATCATCTATAACTCCAGTTCCAGGGGACTCAACCTAGTCTTCTGACTTTCACAGGTTCTGTGTGTGATTCACACACATATATGCAGGCAAAACACACACACAAAAAGTAAAATAAATAAACCAAGTGAAAAACTATAATGAACAAAGTCTTCCTGACCCTAGAGCCTTCAACCAGAGGATGATTCTGATAATGGCAAATACCTTCTGGAAGCATCATCCTTGCTAGAGAGTGGTTCTTACTTTCCTTCCCTCTGTGCTGCCTGGTTGTTTCTTTCTTATCATCTTGCTGGCTTCAGTCATGCATTTAGAAGGATGATTGGGTCATTCTCTATCAAGTTATAACAAAGAAGGATGCAACATCAGAGTATCTGGTTGGACACACCGAGAGAGCAGAGATGAAGGAAAACTTAAGCGCTCCACCCGAGACTTCTGGTCCAAACCAGTGAGTCATCAGCCATATACCAAAGCAAGATAAGAGAGACAGGCAGACCTGACATACTCTCCAGGATTTTTTGTCCCACCGAGCCATCTCTCCAGCCCCAGCCTTTGTACTTTAAGTGGTCCCTGAGCCATTCCCCACCACATCCCCACCCCTGGCACAATGACAGGATCTTAAAAGGGTGACATGCCCAGTAGAAGACTGGAAAACAAAACTCCATCAGTCATGGTTAGAAGTCTGGCCTCCTCTCTGGGTACTGAGGATGGATCCCATGGGCCTCCCACAGATCAGTCTAGTGCTTTGCAACACTTTGAACACTTTGAAACTTAGCCTGTTTTCATTTTTAATTTTGAGACAAGTTCCACCAAGTTGCCTACGTTGTCCTTGAATTCTCTATGATGGCTTAGGCAGGCCTAGCACATGAATCCACCTGTGTCAGCTTCCCGAGTAACTAGGATTACATTCCTGTACTGGCAAAGGAATGGCTCCTCCATCTCTGTGAATTTTTTAATATGTATTTTTTAAGAGTAAAAATTCACACCTAGGAGCTAATGTGGCCTAGCAATGGCATGGTCTGCTTCCTACCAGCAGGAAAGGATGAGGAATCCACATGGAAAGTCACAGCGTATTTTTCCTCTGCATCCTCTTCTACGCAGCACTTGAATTGATGGGAACTGGTACACAGACCACTGGCTTCCAAAGGATCCATCATGATGTCTGATGCCAGAGGCAGCGGGTGAACGGTGACATCTTTGGTGGCAATGCTGTATGAATTCTTATATCTAAATATGCAGTGGTAGGTTCCTGAGGGGAGGGAGAAGAAGTGAGACAGAGTGAAATCATCGCTCTTAAAAGGCATCATTGTAATGAAGTCATCACTCCTAAATGGCATCAGTGGCAATAAGAAGAGTCATATCTTTTTTTTCCCCTCAAATCTGTGTATGGACCTGCTCCCTCTTCCTGGACACCGGGAGAGCTTGACTGACTTCCCTCCTACATACTTCACAGGTCTGACACACTAGCCAATAACCCTGCTCCCTTCAAGTATGCATCCACTTCAGTCAAATGAAGTGGCTCTATCCAAAGTCAAGAATGAAACTGTGCTCCAAACTCTCCACTCCAAGCTCCTTCCACAACCAAGCAAGGGAAGCATGGGGGATTTGGTGGTGTGCAGAAAAGAGAGAGTTTTTGAAGAGCTGGGACATCATAGACTAGCACCTCGGTGTCATCACAGCCCACTCATCTGTCTCTAAATGAGTGGTCCCTTAGACTCCAGGACACCATGGCACCAGAGGTCAAACAATCACTTAAGCAGCTGCCCCAGATGTTTAAGTACTTAGCCCAGTGACCTACTATATCATAAAGGTTCCATGGATGTCAGCTGTTACCACACAGTTCTACTGAATCCTTATGCCTTCAACAACTTGTATCTCCTGGCAACATGAACAAGGTAGAGATATAAACAGGAAATACAAATGCTTAGTTTTTATGACACAGCGGGGTAGTGTAGTGCCAATCATATAGTAAATCTGTATCATCATCATCATCATCATCGTCATCATCATCATCATCATTTTGTGTTCACAGGTATGTGCAGATGCATGTGTGTGCAGGTATGCCTGTACATGTGTATACACACACATGTGGAGATCAAGGAACAACCTCCAGTGGTGTTTCCTAGGTACCTTCCACTTTCTGTTTGAGACAGGATCTCTCACTGGCCTAGAGCTTTGCCCCGTAGGCTAGACTAGCTGGCTAGCAAGCCTCCAGGAAACTACCTGTCTCCACCCGCCCCTACCACCACTGTTAAGGTTGCAAGCTGGCGTTGCTGTGCAGAGCTTTTTAGGTGGTTTCTGGGAATCAAACACAGGTCCTCATGCTTGCAAGGTAAGTGCTTTACTGATTGCAGGAATGCTAGCTGTGGGGTTAGATGCTAACTTCAGTCCAGGTGGCACAACCTAACTTCTACTACCATGTTTAATATTGCTTGTGAACATTATTTTCCACACCCCTAAGATAGGATAATGTGGGCTAGGTGGTAGTGGTGCATGACTTTAACCCTAGCACTTGGAAGGGCGAGGCAGGGAGATCTCTATGATTCTGAGGCCAACCTGGTCTACAGAGCAAGTTCAAAGACAGCCAAGGCTAGAAAACCTGTATTGAAAACAAACAAACAAACAAACAAATAGGATAATGCTAATCTGCTCCCCCCACACTGTCATGTCACCTACAAACACTAATTAATCTAAAGTAGTCATTATAGGCATATCCCAAGAGGGACCTAGCTACCTGCCATTGTGTATCTCCAGGAGTCTAGACAGCCTGCTGCAGGCTTTGACCAGCTACTCACCGTTCCACTCTCTGGTGGAGGTCTTCACCATGAGCACCGATTCCGCTCCATCCTGATACCTCCTCATGGTATAAAACCTTGGGTGGATTTTAATACCAGCGGAAGTGTTCCAGTACACCTCATCAAAGCTACTGACATCGCTGAGGCATGTTATAGAAAAGCTTTGTCCCTCAGAAACAGAAATTGGGTCCGGGGTTATTGTTAGGTTGGCTGAAAGAGTGCAAACAAAACAGACAAGACAAAAACCGACAACAGATCCAATGTTTAGTTTTTCGGATGACATCGACACGGGAGTGACATTTAAGACAGAGACAGCAACACGGACCGTCCTGGCTCTACCCGTGTCAACGCGGGATTGGTACCTTGCCGCTCCAGGGTTTTACTTGTTTCTAGGCTGTTCCCGGTGGTGCTCTGAACTGTACTTGTACTCACTTCCGTCACAGGCCTTAGGACCTCGTGCACTTCCCCTTTGTAGCTGGGATTATCTCCTGATGATTAGCAGGGTAGAAGGTTGCAAACTTAGGGATGTTGGCTTACCCCGGGCTCCCCACCAGCCTCCTCTGACCCCCTTAATGGAAAGATAGAGGGTTGGGTTCTTGTAACAACTGCGTATTGACTCTTGAAGCCCTTTCCCCATAATACAGTGTTATATCTTGGAAGGCAGCTGTGCTCACCACTGGATCACCAATGTCAGACCACTGTGATGCAGAGTCACTCCTTTCTATATCTGTCCCCTTAAAAAGGCAGCCTTTTGCCTCTGTTGGTATATCCTTAGCATTTACTGATGCTAGTATACAGTCGGTGCTTCATAAACAAATGACTGGATTCTTGGTCTATCTTTTCAGCGGAGGGATCATAAAGTTCACTCTCCAAATAATCATGCTTAGATCATCTCAGAAAGACTGGATGTATGGGCATCTTAATGTTATTTAAGGCTATTTCATTTAAACTATTTACAATACTATAATTGAGGTTAATAATACAATTTTCACATTTGTTGCTCTTTTTGGAATTCTATCATAGATTCTATAAGACATTGTTGACAGTGTTGGCACCATTGTGATATAGATGTTGATATGAAAATCTAATATTTATTTTTCTCTTGGTCTATCTTTCCTTTTCTCTGGGAGCATGTCTTTCCCACGATTGACATCTTAAGATGGCATTTGCTTTAGTCACCTATGGAGGTGAACTGCCTCATTCCCTGAGCCTATTGCCACAGGTCTGCTTCTCCAGTCACATATCAATCTTATTCTTAGTGATCATCAAAAGAAGCTAGTGTTTTCCACAGTGTCTGAGTCAGGGTTCACATGCTGAGGCACAGAACCAAAGTGTACACAAGACTCTGCCCTCCCTGACTAGAGGGAACTGGAAACAGCTCCCTGGGGGCTAGCCATTTCTGAGCAGAAAGCAAAGCCTCATGGACCCAGAAATCTGTTTTTGTTGTTTCCAGGATAAGTTGGATGGACAGACCAGCAATTTTCATCAAGCACTAACTATGCCTGTATGATACGTCCCAGGTTTCCATATATGAGTTATATCTGTTGGATATGCACTAAGCCCCAATAGCAGAACACATGCAGAAGGCAAACAGGTATTGCCTGCCTCCTGCTTCTCATGACATTTCTCAACAAGGCTTTAAATGGTTCATTTCCAGAGGGTAGATGGAAAGGAATGTCTGAGGCTGGCGTGACTCGAGAATGCCAGTTGATTAACGATGCCTTTATTATTTTGATAGGTGTAGGAGCAGTGTTGCAGAATGAATGAGAAATGTCGTCTCTCGGCTCATGTCTATACACTTAGTTACCAGTTAGTGATACTGTATGAAAGTTACAAAGCCTTTAAAGCTTGGAACTTGCTGAAGCCTGTATATCACTGTGGGCAGGATTTAAGGTTTTACAGCCTGGCCACACTTCCTGTTCTCTCTCTCTCTCTCTCTCTCTCTCTCTCTCTCTCTCTCTCTCTCTCTCTCAATTCCTGCGTGTAGATGATAAATGGCCCTTTCAGAAGCTAAGAACTGAAAGGCTGAAATGAACCTTTTTATTCAACCATAAGACAATGCCAAGTGATCAGGTCGTTTTAGCTTTATGTGGGGTTTTTTCTAGACTGGGAGAGACTGGGAGAGAAGGAACCAGAGGGAACCTGTAGGGTGGGTAGTGGGGCAGTAACTCAGGCTGCTGGGATTTAAGGAGGGGAAACTGAATTGTGGGGGAAAGGAGGTTAGCGTTCCTATGAATTCAATGACAACAGAACTAGCCTGGTCACGATACTACGTTCTTAGCTCAAACTGCTTCCTGTATCTGAACAACACGATAAGTTTTTCCCCAGTCTTTCCGACCCAATCCAATTTAAAATGATTCCATCTGCACTGAAATGGCATAGAGGGACATCTGACCACCATCCCACTCCCAGGGAAAACTCGGCTCTATTCTGCCCACTGATGTGATGATCCCAGCCAACTGGCAAGTGTAACATACATTTGTCTGAAGAGTCTATGGCAAGAGTTCTTACCTACAGAGGTGAAGGTCACGGCTATGTTCTTACTGCCTTTGGCTCCATAGGCACTTACGAATTCACACGTGTAGATGACTGTTGTTCCAGAAGACCCACTGGGACACTGGGTGCCATCTGCCTTGAGGGTATAAGTGCTGCAGCTAGAGTCTAGGTCTGTTTCTGGGTTCCCTGCAATGATATAAACAAATTCTCAGCATCATGTGTTGTAGTAAATAATCTCAAACAGGGGTTTCTACCCCACCTTTGATCATTCAGTTCCCAGATAAAGACACATAACTTTAATTTTGATAATAAACTTTAATCAGCACTAGAACTGGGCAGATATCTACCCTCTTAATTTTTGCCTCCCAGTCAATAGCCCTGAATTGTGACTTGTGAGCTATGTGTATAATAGAGTGTCATTAAAAGTTATTTTTATTGCTATGTTCTTTTAGGAGAACTGTATTTGGTTTTACTCTAGGTCCCTGGACTACCTAGTCTCAGGTACTTGGTCACCCAAGTAGCATCGGGGATGTGTTTCATCTCACGAAGAGAGCCTTCAGTCAAATCAGATGTTGGTTGGTCACTCCCACAAGTTCTATGCCACCATTGCACTAGCATGCCCTGCAGGCAGGACACCATGTCAGGGCCACTTTTACTCTGACTGGACAGTCCACATCGGACAGTTCTTATGATCTCTTATCCCGTGGTATCTTCCTCTCTCCTTCTGCTCCTTCTTCCTTCTGGTCTCTTGCCTCTGACCCCAAGCCCAGGAGCCAACCTCCCGCTCTGTCTATCTCTCTTTTACTCAGCTGATAGACTGTAGGCACCTTTATTCACCAATCAGTGATAACTTAGGGGGAAAGATTACAAAGCATCACTTGGGTCTACATGCAAATTCTACATCCCTGGGCGCAACTGGGCCTTGGGGGCTAGTATTTAGTATTACAATACATAGCAAAAGACAAAACATTAAAATATGGTTGTCTGACTCTGGATTAGTAGCAAGTTTTTCAGTGGAAACTTCAGCTTCAGCGTTTATAGTTGCTCACAACTTTGTATTTCCCAGATCACTGTTTCCATTCTTTGAAACACTCCACCCTCCATCTCTACTTCTTGTCTACGGTTCCCAAATAACCCTGCGTGTGAATTTTTTCCTACTCTGGTCTCCATTTTCTTTTTCTTTTTCTTTCTTTCTTTCTTTCTTTTTTTTTTTTTTTTTTTTTTTTTTTTTTTTTTTTTTTTTTTTTTTTGGTTTTTCGAGACAGGGTTTCTCTGTGTAGCCTTGGCTGTCCTGGAACTCACTCTGTAGACCAGGCTGGCCTTGTACTCAGAAATCCGCCTGCCTCTGCCTCTGCCTCCCGAGTGCTGGGATCAAATCTCCACCCAACTTCACCTGCTACTGTGGTTGTCAGACACTTTCCAACACTCACACCATCCCAATGTGAAAGACACAGAATAGGCTGGTGGATTAGTATTGAAATAAAAGGCATTCCCTCAACTCTAGCTGATCAAAAATGCTTTATTGGCTAGTTTTATCACAACTGGACACAAGGTGGAGACATCAGGGGAGAACCTCAATTGAGAAAATGCCTCCATAAGACCCGGTTGTAAAGCATTTTCTTAATTAGTGATCAATAATCAATAGGGGAGCACCCATCCCGTTGTGGGTGGTGCCATCCCTAGGCTGGTGATCCTGTGTTCTTTGGAAAGCAGGCTAAGCAAGCCATGAGGAGCAAGCCAGTAAGCAGCACCATCCATGGCCTCTGCATCAGCTCCTGCCTCCAGGGTCTGGTCCTACATGAGTTCTTGCTCTCACTAATTTTGATGGTGAAGTGTTATGTTTTGAAACCATGAGTGAAATAAACCCTCTCCTCTTCAGGTTGCTTTTGGTCATGGTGTTTTACCACAGCAATGGGGACTCTAAGACAGACACCTTTATTATTTTGATTCACATATGACCAATGTTATGGTTTGAATGAGAAACGTCCCTCTAGGCTAACATGTTTCAATACTTAGTTCACATTGCTCTTTGGGAAGGTAACAAAACCTTTAGAGTGTGGGAATTTGCTGAAGGAAGTGCATCACTGTGAGCGGGCTTTAAAGTTTTATAGCCTGGTCCACTGCCTGTTCTCTCTGATTTCTGTGTGTGGATGAAATGTCATCACTCTGCTTGCTGACTGCTAGGCCTTCTCCCTCATGGTGGACTGTGTTTGTTCTGGAACTGTAAACCAAAATAAACCTTGGTTCTCTAGCTTGTCTTTTTGTCAGAGTACTTGATCACAATCACAGAAAAGTAGCTAGTCCAACCAACTTTCTTCGCCAAGTGTCTATTCTGGTCACTCTACTCATTTCCACTCTCTTTCTTGTTGACAAAATCACTTCTAAACTCTCTAAAGCCCACTGTCTGTTCATCCTTTCTTGAACCTAGTTCTCATGAGAAGTCTACATCTGCACTAAGGATCCCACAAGGTTGACTGACTGTTGACAGGTAGAATGTTGCCCCCCTCTACAGCTCAAATCTTAGACTGCTCATGTGAAAGCTGCTCTAGCCCCGCCCCCTCTCATGATGCTTCTGCATTTGATACCTGTGGTGTCCCACTCCTTTGAAACTGGCCTTAGTCATCCACTACTCTATTAAAAGTGTTTCCTTAAGACCAACAGGGGCCCTCTCTTTCCTCCATCTTGGGTTTCTCCATATGTTGCTTCCACTGCCAGCCATCTTCTTTAGGCTGTAGCTGTGTGAGCCTCCCGTGGGTCCTTCCTTCTTTCCTGTCTTCAACCTCCTGGACGTCCTTTTTACGGCCCTCTCCTGAGCATCCTTCTTAAATGTGTATGTTGCTCCAGGTGTTATCCCCAACCACACCCCTCCACCCCACCTTACCCCACTGTTGGCCTCTTTTCTTCACTCCCTTGGCAACATCAGCCCCCTACCCCCACACCGAGGCTCCTGCTGTAAACTGAGATTGGATGACTTCCCTCACTGCTCTAAGAGGAATGATCTGGTTGGAAACTTTTGAGGCAAATTCCCAAGTGTTGATTTGACATCTCCGGTACCTCAAACTCAACACGTGCGATTTCTTTATTTTTCCCCAGACAGAATTCACACATCCAGTGTTTCCTGCCAGTGCTATTGGCTGGAACCCAAATTAAAGCACTTAAAGGCCACTTTAATTACCCTAACTTCCTCACATTGTACTTCTACTTGCTTGTGAAAACACTCTTTGAGCTAATACTCCTGAAACATGGCTGTCTCCAACAGCAAAAGGTCCCCCCCTGCTGCCTTCCCCAGGCTCTACTGTTTGTCTGAACTTTGCAACTGATTACATCTGGGATTCAATTTGGAATTAATTCTCTCTTCAACTCACTCATTGTGCTACCTGGAAGTTTCATTTTCCTTTTGTAGTTGACTTGGTTTGGGTTTTGAGACAGGATCTCGCTCTATAGCACAACCTTGCTTGGAATTTGCTGTGTAACCTAGTCCGGCCTTCAATTTGTGATTCTCCTGCCTCAGCCTCCTGAGCTTCAAGTACAAGTAGTCAATCATGCTGTCCAGTGAAAGTTTAGTTTTCTAAACTTCAACTCTGATCATCTAATTTCCTTTCACCTTTAAATTCTTACTATGGGTACTGAGTAAAGTCAAATGCTCTTAACATGGTCTGTGCCACTGAAGGACCAGGGGTTAGACAGATCCCTAATAGGCAGACAGTTAGGAAGAGGACCCACAAATAGATAATGAAGATGGCCGACTTCCAGCTTATTCTTCACCCTCCTGACCTGAGACATAAGCTTGATATCTCAAAACAAAGACTTTGTGTGCTTTTTCCTCCCAGTGGTAACTGGTACACCCCCTTCCCCACCCCCATCAGTGGACCAGCCCAACAAGTCAGGGCTGGATCAGGCAGGATATGCTGACATCAATATTGTAGGCCTATCAGCCTCCCTGTCCGTTAGTTTCAAACCCAGGACCTGTAACCCTAACCCTGTTAGTACACAGGCAATTTCACCCCCTGCCCTCAGGGACCTAGCAACAGCTTATGTCATCACCTGCCACAGTCAGGTGTGCCAGGTGTGTGCTTTGGATAAAAGGACCTGGCCACCACTCCAAACCTTTCTCTCTCTGTGTGTTCTTCCTCTTTGTTCTCTGCACACAGTTGGTCTCCTTTTCTCCCTCCCTCCCTTCCTCCCTCCCTCTCTCCTTCTCTGTCTCCCTGTCTGCATGTCAATTTCTCTAGCCTTGTCTCCTGAGACAGGTGAACTCACCTGAGAGCTGTTTGCAAATAAATCTGCCTTTAAACTTTTAAATTGGCTTGAATTTGCTTATCATGTCGGCTGAGAAAAGCTATTATCTTGGTGCCGAAACCCGGGTGTCAGGGTTGAAACCTAAAACAGTCTTTGTTCAAACTGACCAGCCCTAAACTGGGGAAGGAAAACCCCTGAAAGACCCTTAGAACCTCCAGCCAACGAGGAGAGACCTGGTTTTCGGCTCCCGAGACCCTCCTTTGCTTTGTAGGAGGTCTTTCTCTCACTTTCTCTAGATTGGCCTTACTGAGTGTGTGTGTGCTTACTACTCATAAAAGCCTTTTTCCAGCCACTGATTCTGTCCATCACACCTGAGATTTCTCCTGTTGCCACCCATTGCACTTTAGGTGTGTGTGTGTGTGTGTGTGTGTGTGTGTGTGTTTAGATTCTTTAATTGCCAGATGAAGCAAACCTGATTCAGACCTCTAGATGACAGTGACATTTCTCACACGATATGTTCCAATCTATTATTCTTCTCTGAATTAGATTTTTCATTTTCTCAAATCCTGAACCACATGTGGCCTTCAACACATCCTGCAGCCCCAGCCCTGGATGCCTGTGTTCACATTTGCATCCCCCCCTCCTCTTCCTGTTGAATGTCCCTCATCCTTAAAGGTCCAGCGTTTTACCCAATGGACAATCCAGTAAATCGTACAGGGTGAGATGCGTATAGAAAAAGACAGAGAATAGGAACGTGTCAGTGATAGGTCCCATCAAAGAAAAGTCAATACAGTGTGCAGGTTAAAGGGAGGATCATCTCAGATGAGTGACAGAGAAAGACTTCAGAGGAGGGGATGTTATGCTAAGCCTTCAAAGACCACTGGGGGTGGGGGGGTCAACAGAAACCAGGGCTGTGGTGTGAAGTGAAGCTGTCAGTGTGTGAGCCTAAACCAGCAATCCTCACTGTAGGACTTAGCACTCCATCAAGCTGCTTTGGGGGCCTGGGCTGGGTGCAGGATGGGAGGATAACAAGCTAGACCGGAAATCCATTGTTCTGCAGGCTGGTCAACCTTGCTAGACTTAGGAAAGTCTGCAAAGGGGTCACTGGGGAGAGAGGTCCTTGAGCATCCCACTGCAGACTTCCTGATTCCTCTGCCAGAGGGTAAGGTCTGTCACCTTCCAGAGTTGAAAGAGACACGGGAACTGTGCAAGGCCTCTCCTCCATCTGGCAGCTCCTTCAGGATGCCTGTGCCCCGTTTTCCTTATAAACTAGGGAAGTGACTAAATGTCCCGTACTGATATTTTTCAGAGTTGACCAGATGTCTTTCTTAGTCCTCAGAGGTCTAATCAGATGCTGCAAGCGGCATGTGCTTGGTAAACTAGAGGTGCTTGGGAAAGTGTGGGTGAAAACCTGACTTTTCATATAATGGTGATGGTGGTGGTGGTGATGGTGATGGTGGTGATGGAGGTGATGGTGGTGGTGATGGTGGTGGTGGTGGTAGTGGTGGTGGTGGTGATGGTGGTGGTGATGGTGATGGTGGTGGTGATGGTGGTGGTGGTGGTGGTGGTGGTGGTGATGGTGATGGTGGTGGTGGTGGTGGTGGTGGTGGTGGTGATGGTGATGGTAGTGGTGGTGGTGGCAGTGGTGATGGTGGTGGTGATGGTGGTGGTGGTGGTGGTGGTGGTGCTGGTGGTGCTGGTGGTGGTGGTGCTGGTGGTGGTGGTGGTGGTGGTGGTGGTGAGGTAGCATAGTCTAAAAAGCACAGACTTTGCAATGTAAAGATCTGCATTTTAAGTCAAAGATTTTTCTCTTTAAATGTTTGCACAGAATACTATTGTTTCTTAAAAAGAAGAGGTGGCTATGTTCTCACATGGTTTCTAAGTATTTTTTTTTCTATCTAAACTGATGGCAGCTTAGTCCAGAGCTGGTTTACCAGGATGAAGAAGGTGCTGGTCACTACAGCTAGTGAAATAAGATCAGTGAAGAGCCATAATTTTTCTTTTTATATTGTGACAATCTTGGGAAGGCTGTTTAATCTGGATGCTAATTTCCTTATTATCCCATTGGAGGATATATATATATATATATATAGTATGTATTAGCTTCAAACTCATGATTAAGTTTAGACATGAACACTAACAATTGTGTTTTTTTAAAAAATGGAGTGACATTTTTACAAAACTGTTATAAAAAGCCACTATTTCTGCTTTAATTTTTAAAAAGAATTTTTTATTTCATGCTGTGTTTGAGTGTTTTGCCTACATGTGCATCCGTGCAGCATGTGTGTGCATGGTGTCCAAGAAGGTCAGACAAGAGTGTCAGATCCCTTAGAACTGGAGTTACAGATGATTGGAAACTGCCATGTGGGTGCTGTGAACCAAACCCTGGTCCTCTGCAAGAGCAACAAGTGCTCTTAATGGCTGAGCCATGTCTCTCGACACCACTGCCTTCCTTTATCATTCAGTGGTATAAACTGGAAGATGGGAAACCAGTTTAGATCTCAGGGCAAACAAAAGCAGAGTTAGGCAAAACACTTCCATATATGAATGATGACTAAAGTCAGATCCCCAGCATCTATAGAAAATGTGGCACCCTGCCTATAATGCCAGCATGAAGAATGGAAAGACAGGAGATCCCTGGATCAATCAGGCTAGCTATGCTAGCAAAATTCCTGACCTCTAGGTTCAAGAAAGAGAAAGCAGTCAAGAAAGACCCTCAGTATTAGCTGCCCCCCCACACCATGTGTAAACTCCCAAAACCATATGGCCCCACCCCATAAGGAAAGGGTAGGCATGCTATGGATCTATGTCACCAGGCCACTCCCACTTGGGCCTCTATCTGCTAGGATCTTGTCCTCAGCATAAGCATGATGCTTGCATGAGAGTACTTTTGGAGGCTTGCTGTGCAGTATCCAGACTGGAACTGGCATCAAACCTAGTGGTTTGGGGTTTTGGTTTTGCTTTCATGGTTCAGACTAAACACCATTCCTCCTCTGCCCACAAGATCACCCATTTTTCTCGGCTGAAAGGCAAGCAAAGAGCCCTCTGTGCAAAAGATGTCCTTACCCACTGTCCTTACCTAGAATGCTTATCTTCCCTTCCTGTTTCCATTCGATTCTGCTCCAGTTTGCAACATTCTCGCTGCAGCAATTCAACGATATGGGATTGTTGTCACACACCACCTTTCTTTCTTCCTTGGCCAAAATCCGGATGGGAGTAACATCTAATTTTCGGACTGTCCCATATTCAAAAATATCCAATGTCACATTGCAACCATACATGCCTGCAAAGAATACATGAAATTATGAGTTATTAACACTCCTGTGAGTTTCCTTTGATAGATCTGAGCCTCATTTCATGCGCCATGGCATCTGAGATTTGTTCAAGGGTCCCTTGAGGAATGTTCCGAAACTGCCAAGCCAGCACAGACATATCTGATGACGTGAGGCAAAAGGTAGAAAGGGAGCATTCTCGGGGTCATACAGGGAAGTGAAATTAGTAAGTCTTGGAGACTTGGGGGACCATGAATAATTCAGGTGTGTTATTTAACCCTGTGGTAAAATAGGAATTTGCAAAAGTGTGATCAGACTTGTGTATCTATAGTCCTCTTTCTTGTGTGGAGGAACAGAGTTGGTCCTCCTGATGTCTGGTGTTAAGTGGGGTTATTAAATACTAGGATGTGGCAGGCTCATTGTTCATCTCTGAAGAACTAAAATGTATGTTTTTGTGGTTGCTTGGAGTAGGTAGGAGGGAGGGAAAGGGCCAAAGAGAAAGAAGAATTGCTCTGGGAAAAAAGACTATTTAAGGAGGCTGGGTGTATTTCCACCTTAATTTTAGTGATGCTTTTTCAAGTATTTGTGTCAAAACTTAACACGTTGTCTACTTAAAATATGTGCAGTATGTCATATGTCAATTTCATCTCAGCAAACTACATTTTATGAAGTAGTTCAAAATAAAACAGCAATAAACCATTACTACATACTATGTAAAATTCAAAAACAAACCATTGCATTTTAAACATCATTTAAAATAGTACCCTGGGCCATTGGGCAGATGGTTCAGTGGTCTCTGGTGCAAGCATGAGGATCTGAGTTCAGATCCCCAGGACCCATTTAAAAAAGATAGAAATAGTAACATGCATCTGTAACTCTACAGCCGGAGAGGCAGAGACAAGTGGGTCCTCAAATCTCACTGACTAGCAGATTGTTCAGTGCTGGATTCAGTGAGAGACCCTGCCTCAAAAACCAAAATGAGAACAATGAAGAAAGGAAGCCTGAAGTCCAGCTTCCTTGTGGCGATGTGCACATACCCATGCAACATAGACATACACACACATACACATATACACATACACACATACATATACATGAATACACACACATATATACACATACACATGGAAACACACGCATACACACATATGCACACACATACACATGGAAACACACACATATACACATACACACATATATACATGAATATACACATACACACATATATACATGAATACACACATACATACACACATGCACACATACATACACACATATGCACACACATATACATACATACATACACACACACATAAGCATGCCATGGGATGAAGTTTCTATTTTGGGATAGGAGCCAATAGGCTTCTTGTGAACGGCTCACCACCAACCCCTGTTCTGTGGGCTGCTTCTCTGAGCACGCCATTCAGTTCCCCCCACAAGTCTCTGATCAGAAACCCACCTGCATCGTGCTGCGTGAAGTTGTAAATGGTGAGGCGGGTGACCAGGCTTATATTGTTGATGACTGCGGTGTGAATGGAGAATTTGTCGCTGTTCTGGATGTCAGAGCGTTTTTCTCCATAGTACCAAGACGTGTTGGAGGTCATGAATTCAGTTTCACACTCCAGAGTTACATTGTCTCCTTCAAAGATGAACTCTGGTATGACAGTGAACTTCGTTTCATCTAGAAATTCAAAGAAAAAGTTTGAGGATTACACATCAATGGTACAAACCATGGGGCTCTTCAGGCTTTGCCTCCAGGATTCTTGAGGGCTCTTCTTAGCATCTGTCTGCCAGTCTTGCCCACACTCTCCCATTACCACTATCTGAGTAACAAAGGTCCCTCATGTACTGATGCACCCGAGCCCAAATATGAATCCCATCTGTGAAATGGAAGAGAGTATCTAAAGTCATGGATTTTTCCACCACTATTTTAAATGACTTGGTGCAGTACTTTGGAAGCCTCCCCATGGATCAGATCCATCCAGGCTTGAAGCGTTGGTGAAGTACAGACAGGTCTTTGTAGAGCTAGTGTGGTGCGGATATGTTCTGAGACCCACCCTCTAAATCAACAATAGAACTCTGTTTAGTATCAGCATCTGCTGTTACTGTTTCCCCACAGAAACAGCCTTATATTATGGATCTTTTCAATATATGAACATAGGCAAGTCACAAGTCCCGTGGTTCTAGTATGACACCCCCCCCATTCCCATCTCCCTGATGCTCCTGCTGCAATAATGTTAGTCAAAAAGAGACAGTTGGCAGACAAAGCTCCAGACCTCTGTCCTAGGAAATATCACCATGATTTCCTAGCTCTTTGTCTTCCAACTCTTTTTTTTTCTTTTTGTATAGAATGTATTAGATTTCATTATGGCACTTTTTTACTTGTTTGTTTAATTCAAGACTTTTCTTCTTGTAGCCCTGGCTGTCCTGGTACTCACTCTATAGACCAGGCTGACCCTGAACTCAGATATCTACTTGCCTCTGCCTCCTGAGTGATGGGATTAAAGGTATGCATCACCATTGCCTGCCTCATTTTGTCACTCAAAAGAAATTTTTTGTTGTTGTTGAGTCTCTTCTACCCAACTTCTCCCTCACCCCCAGTACTTTCCAAATTCATCTATTTTCCTGGAATTTTCATAATTTTATTGTTCTTGATAGACTAAGAAAATTTCATATCTATCTATCTATCTATCTATCTATCTATCTATCTATGATGTTGATGTCTAAGCTGATTCTATTTCCTACATTGTATAAATAGTGCAGCAGTACACACAGATATACAAGAATCTTTGGGGTAGATTTCCTAAGTGCAAGCAATATTATCACATCATGCCTACCCCAAATGAACAAGCCGTGTGGGGTGTGATAATGCAGGAGGTTTCACTTACTGCTTGGTGTTCCTTGGAAGGAGTTGTAGTCCATTCTGTAAGTCTGGTTGAGGTTCTGTATGACTTGCTCATTGGCTTTATGAATTGATCCAGGCAGTAGTGCTGATGTAACCTGGACTATGTAGTCCACAACCACGCTGCCCTTGCTGCATAGAGACCACTTGGTTCAGTAAAGTGATAATTAATCTAGGGGAGTCTAGATCCTTGTGGTTTATTGCACAGAAAAGCAAAATAGCAGAGGCCAACTGAGTTCCATCATCAAGGAATCTCTCAAACAAGCCTGTCTTTAAATATTAGCTGACACCCAAGGCAAGACTTGCCCAGTAATGTAAATAAGAAAGGTGATCATATAAAGAACAATGAGCTGAACCCCCAAGATTTCCAGTCTCCTGCAGAGTCCTTCATGGTACACCAGGAAACCCTGAGATCCTGTCTGCCTATCAGAATCTTCTAGTAATGTCTTTAACCTTGCTGTCTGATACAACTCTATTTTAACATTTCAGACTCTCAGACCTACAGATGTATCTCTGTTTGCAAAAGTCTTTCATGCATGAGACAAACACACCTTTGTATTTCCTCACTGCTAAAGGGTAGGAACACTTCTTGGTGTATCCTTTTTCAGTTCACCACTGTGCTCTGGTGGTCATAGCTCTCACCTCTGCCAAGCTGCTCCTGCTAAGGACCCCATATGATAGCCCATGGATGCTTTGTCTCGTTCCCTGGTGTATTGGTTTCTGCCCTCATAGAAAAATGAGAAAATTACATCATTCTTACGTAAACTGTGTCACAGTCACCGATCTGAATCCTGGTAAAGTTTTGTAACCCGCTCGGAACTGGAAAATAAAGCAAGAGAACAATATGAGACTGGTCAGCGATACCAAAGATTTATAGATATACTTTACCAACCTAGGTAAGGCTTTATTTTATCTATTTTGTTAATGGTGGTATTGACAGAGCTTTGCAGGAGTAATTTCTGACAACTTGTGTTTAGAGAAGCACACAGTAGATTAAGTGTGCAAAATTGCTGCTCAAAATACAAGAGAAAGAGTAGAGAGGGTGTGGAGAAGGGAGAACATGGTGTCAAACTCCAAGTAAAAGAGAAAAGGGAGGTGGAATGAAAGGATCCTACTACACCTGACAACATTCAGAAAGATCTTCCAAGGACATTAAAGAATCTTTCCAGAAATCTCCTTGTCTGCCAGACACATAACAATTATGTGTGTTCTGCAGTAAGGAGCAGAAACCCATTCCTGAGTGTCAGAGGCAGCCCTTAGGGCTACTTACTGAACCAGAGCCAGAGAGTTGGAAGTCAGGAACACCCTTACAGCCACCATCCCACTTTTTGTCCCCCACCTTTACACCAGTGTGACTTTGGAGAAGCCAGTTTCATTTGTCAACAAGACATGTTTGTATTTTTCGTCTGAATATCAACCCCGTAAGAATTCCTGACATATTCAAGTTACATGACCAGGTACCACAGTTAGCTTTAAGTGTCACTTGCCACAACCTAGAATCACCTACAAAGACAGTCTCTACTGAAGGAACACCCAGGTCATGTTGGCTTGTGGGCATATCTGTGAGGGATTGTCTTGATTGTTAATTGATGTAGGAAGACCTAGCCCACTGTGGGCAGCACCATTCTGTAGGCAGAGGGCTCAGAGCTACATGAGACAGGGGAAAGTGAAATGACAACTATCAGCAAGAAACAGGCAGTATAGATGAACTCATTCCTTTCTGGTTTTGACTGTGGTTATGATATGTTATCTGCTTAAATCTCTGCCTTTACTTCCTCAAAATGACAAACTGTGACCCGCTATTTTAAGGCAGACAAACTCTTTCTTCCCTTAGATTCTTTTGTTTCAGAATTGCTTTATCATAGCAACAGAAATAAAAATGAGAGCACCAAGAAATCTACAATATGTAGATTTCTGAATGATTTCTGGTGTCTGGGGAAGTGAGACTCTTATATGATCCCATAGTTCCTTAAAAGTATATAAGTTAGTGACTGGTATGCTATGCAGAATTATTATATGCCAGAGATGTAAATAGGTCATTTAAGGACTCTGTAGAATCAATATTCCATCAAGGCCCTATGGAAAAATCATTAGTTTTGTGTGGCATATTGGGTTAGGCAGGGGACTTCTCTTGGCTCAGGATCACTGCATCTGGGAGACAGTTAACACTTGAAGAGGCATCTCTATTTTTACCTTAGCACAACAGGTTGACCCTAGAGTGAAGATCTAGTGACTTCCAGGCTAGACAAGTTTAAAACTCTCTGAGCTCAGCCTGAGGTGGGCTGCCCAGTGATGTTAGAAGTCTTATCTGTTTAAGGGCCAGTACTATTCACTAGGCAGAAGGTGCTGAGCTACATGACACAGGAGAATGTGAGACTGCTTGAAGGACAGACCTGAACCATCTACCTCTTCTAAACCAGGCTCATGAGCCTCTGAATTGCTCTTAGTAAAGGGATGCCACCAAATGTTATCTGAATAATTTCTACTCAAGGGAGAAGTCCTCCTGATAGGCCAAGGTGACACCCTAGTCCTCTGAATGCTGTTTAATTTGAGTGCTTCTTAATTCTCCTCAGGTGGGTTTGCATGACTTCAAATCCTTACACCTAGGGTATGCTCACATGGGCACACTGTCCACTGTGACTGGGAATGACTCCACTCCTCCTAAATAGCTTCTTGGGTAAGAGACTCTAACCGCCCAAACCTACCGCTCTCTCCAGATCAGTCTTGTAGGACCTATAGAGAGCAGAAGATGTGTTCTTTAGGTCTTCTTGAAATCCGATGTTTAGTCTGACTCTGATTTTTAAGGTAATGTATGCTGAAAAACACAGAGAAATGGAAATGTCTCAGCGGCGTTTGAATACAGACAAGACAGACAGACGCTGGCTTGCAGCAAAGCTGAAAACTTTAAATCTTTAAAGAGCAATTGCATACCTTCTGGGAGCTGGCAGAAAGGTCCCTGGGAAGGAAGTCCTTTCAGACAACTGCAGTAGCCACCTGGCAGGGCACTGTCATGTTCTTGACAAGTGAGAGAGTGGTGACACCTTTCCTCGGGCCACTGGTAGCCTTTCTCACAGAAGCACAAGAGGTCATTTCCAGCAGGAGTGCAGACTGCCAACAACCAAAAGAGTAATGCAAGACAAGGTAGTCACCGGCCTTACATTTGCATATTGCAAGTATCTATCCTGGCTCAGTTCCACATCGACCTTCTAGAAAGTTCAGTAAAATTGCATAAGATTCAAGGGAACATATACGGATCACCAAGCCATAGATGAGGTCACCAGAAAGGTGACAATGTTGAGTGGCTGCAGGTTATCAAGTCATATTTTGGTAATCATGTTATATTACATGGCCACTAGATGTCTGTGATGATTGGATCCCTTGATACAAAGGAGTAGTGTTTCTCAGCCTGCGGGTCACAACTCTTTAGCAAACCTTTGTCTCCAAAATTATTAATGTTATGATTCATAACAGCAGGAAAAATTACAGTTATGAAGTAGCAATGGAAATACTGTTATGGTTGGGGGGGGGTCACCACACCATGAGGAACTGTAATAAAGAGTCGCAGTGTTAGGAAGGGTGAGAACCACAGATAGAGAGACCACTGAACATCTCTGCCTCTAGGAATTCACAGACTTTTGTGGTGCCTTCTTATAGAACATGGTAAAAATGATGGGCATCATTCAACATATATTCTATCTATCTGTCTGTCTATCTATCATCTATCATCTATCTATCTATCATCTATCTATCTCTCCCCCTTCCTTCTATCCCTCCTCCACTTCTCCTTCCCTTCCTCTCTTTTCCTCTGGGGAAGTTAGCTGCCTGGTACAAAGACCTGTCAGGAAGAGAACCACATGGTAAGGAATTAAGGCCTCTAAACAGTAACTACTTAGGGGCAGTAGTCTTCAAAAAACCACTTGGTAAACTTGAAAATGACTTTTCCAACCCGTTGGAGTCTTCAGATCCAAGTTCCTAAGCTAGAGCTACCCATCTAGGCTGCTACTAAAGAACTCCAGGCCCCCAGAAACTTAAGATACTACATGTCTGTTGTCATTCACTAGTGCTAAGAGAGATTTGTTACATGTAAATAAATCATAAATACCGAGTGCAAACAAATAGCTTTTACATTTCAAGTCGAGAGAACAGTCCAAATGGACCTTAATCTCACTAGGGTCATTATAAAGAAAAAATGCTCTGCAAACAGAGACCCTTGAAATAGTTTCTCACATTGGACCAAAGACAATGCTCTGCAAATGCCCCTTAGGATGCTGCTACTCTGCAAATGCCCCTTAGGATGCAAAGCCATCAAACAGTTGTCTCTTAAATAGGAGGGACAACCAAGTTACAATGGTGCTTTCCAATTTGCAGAACTTTTATAGGACAAGGGGCAGCCTCATCTATGGAACACTGAATCTCTGGGGATGGTACCCTAAGACAAAGGAAGAAAGTTTAATTTCAGTACTTTTAATTTAGTTTCAAACACAAAGGCAAAGCATGACCTGGGAGAACTTGGCTTACTGTATTGCTTCTGATTTAGGTATATGTCTGGTTCCTATTTCCTGACCTACAACACCTCAAAGGAAAGAAGTTGCTGTTCATAACATACTGAGCTGCACCTACACGTCGTTCAGAAGGAAAGGAAGGCTTTGTTAATGTCTTGTTGGTCACTTTATGACAACCACCAAGAAAATCTTTTGTCATCATTTAAAGTAAGGTGACTGGCTCTGGAATTTATGGCTAGTGAGTTCATTCATGGAGGTATGGGGTCATAAAGTCACACAGCGGTCCGGTTGGGTCATTACACTTGCCTCTCACATTTAGTTTGATTTACAAGCAGGTTGTCTGCTTTCTCCTGATATGTCCACTCATGCACCCTCAATGTGTGTCTCACTCACCTGTAGTCATTTTCATGCTCAAAATGTCCGTGCCATTTCCTTGAATTGGAAAACTGAGGCTGTTCAAGTGAGCTTTGATGGACTCCAGGAAGGAGACATTTTCAAAACTGATCTCAATATCCACTGTGTATTCTTCCACCTCAGGACCACCCACTGCAACCGAAAGGAGAGCACATGAAGACCATGAGCATTTGCGGAGGTAGGAGAGAGGCTGTGGTGGATACTGTAGTCAAGTAGATACTGGGCACATCAGTCCATCAGAAGCCCTTTTAGAGAAAAGGAAAAGCTTAGCAAACTCTCCCAACTCCTACCCTCAACCTTAATGTCCGCGGCCAAAGGCCATGTGTAAAGAGCAAACTGGATTGGGGCAAGACTAATAGAAGTGACCTGGAAGGGAAGCTCTCTCGCCACTGCAGCCAATAAGAGTCCTGGACTCCACCCACAGGAGTGAGTTGCCGTCTTTCTAACATTGTGTAGTTAGTTTGCATACAGTCTAAGAGCTGAAGAGACATTCGAGCATTCTTGAAATCCTTCCAGAACACCCCCCCCCCACACACACACACACTGTCCCCCACACACCCAGTTAATTTCCTTTGGCCTTAAATTGTACACAGACACCCAGCATGTGCATTCTTTATTTTTGCTTCATATCTGGTGTCCAGAACTCAAGCGGTGGTCATGAAAAGTTTGACATGCAAAAGTTTTTGAAATGCAAAAAAAAAGTCCTAGTTCTTCGTTGCTTTTCTAATTTGTCTCCAGGTAGTTGAATGCCAGCTCTCCAAGTAAATCTACCACACACATACGAGAGAGAGAGAGAGAGAGAGAGAGAGAGAGAGAGAGAGAGACTACAGACGTGATTCATTTGTGAGCTCCTGGGACAGGAACTGATTCCTTCCCTTCTGGCGAGCTTTTCCATCTTTCTTGGTGCTTGCCATTTAACAAACACGTGTCCAATCACTTCTGATTAAGCCCATGCCCCTAAGTCAAGGAACACATTCACTTCCCTGTCATTGGGAGAATCACTGTTCTCCTCCTGGATAGAAAATACAGTTGGGGTTGAAAAAGTTTGAAAGGTGAGAATTTCTTTTTTATGCAGAGGTGTTGCGAATATTTTTAAATAGGAAAAAAATGGATACTTTCAAAACCATTCCTTTACATTTTAAGTGAAATCCGAAAGTATGGTCCGGCCTTTAACACACACTTAGAATTCTGGCTTCTTTCTGAAGACAGATTATTTTCCCATGGAATTGTAAGATTTGTTTTAGCCATCCCAAGGACCATTACTAGGAAACACTGAGAAAGTTCAGACTAGAAACCTCCAGTGGTTAAATATCTACTGGAAGCGAGAATGTGTATTTCCATGGGGTATAAACACTAGTCTTAGAATATAACCTTCTTGGAAATGATTTCTTTTTGACGTTGTTCTGTTTGCTGCGGTGAACCCAAGTAATTTGTTTTAAAGTCTGTGGAGGTATTTTAGGGGTGTATTTGATGGTATAGTTTCCCCCTTATACAAGTAGAATAAACAGATTTTAAGCTGGATGTGGTGACATGTGACTGTCATCTTGCCACTTGGGAGCTGGAGGCAGAAGGATAATGAGTTTGAGACCTGCTTCAACTACATAGTGAGTCAGAGGTTAGTCTGGATTCGTGAGACCTGGCTTCAAAAGTAAATTAAACTAAAATTTCAAAATCACTTGTAAAGTCTAATATGGAGTCTTGTCTAGTATAGCATAGTGACAGTGCCTCATGTTTCCTGTTTTCTATTGGATTCTCAAATGTTCTGTGATGAAGCAGGCGTTCTGGAGGGACTGCTAATCTCCATTTGTGTGATTCTAACTCCAGACACATGATGGTGCCCACTAGGAACATTTCCAATGGGGCAACTGCACAGTATTTACATCTGCCTTCCGGAAAGTTCTTTTTCCCGAAAAGGCATGTGACCATGTTTATTCCCTCTGGTAAATTCACTAGCTCAGGGTCCTCCCATGAAGGCAAACAGGATTTCCTGGATGGTGGCTGCTCTGGATGGGTGGAGTGGATAACAATCCTATTTTGTCTACTTTGTTATTTGTATGGCCCTCAGCCTACCTCCCTGTGCCCTTCAGACAACACCGAAGAACAAGTGTGTACCTGAGAAGCAACAGCTCTACTTGGCTATCAATGACTCCTGGTTAAAGGCAAGGCAGTTCTGCTGAGCTTTTTACAAAACTGAACCAAAAGCATAAAGTCCTAGGAATAAGGGAGCTTATGACTTAGCAAGATTCCGCCTATAGGATTCATGCAGCTGCTAACTTAGCACTAGCTTCTGAGGCCCTCTTTGCCGACTCACCTGTCATATTCTTCAATACCTAAAGGAGCTTCAGAGTCACCCTTAGCTATGCATCACCCTTTCCTAGAGGCTGGGGAGGACCGAGGATCAATAGTTCCTCCTCCTCCTCTTCTTCTTCCTCTTCTTCCTCTTCTTCCTCTTCCTCCTCTTCCTCCTCTCCCCCCCCCACCCCTTTCAAGTGGTCTTGCCATAAGCCCAGGCTGGCCTGGAGTTTACTGTGTGGCTTAGGCTAGCCTCTAATTCATGACCCTTTTACCTCAGCCTCCTAAATGTTAGGATTATCATTGTGTGTCACTATGCTTGGCTGGAACATGTGTCTTTTTGAAAACAGTCAATTCTCTGAAGAAGCCCCAGAACTAGCACTGCATTAGGCAAGCCAGAGGCTTGTCCTTGACGATCACCCGTGCTTGCTTTACCTTAACTGAGAACATCTAGGGCCTTACATGCCCAGGTGAAGCAAACTATGAGTTAAATTTGGATGCCTGTACTATAACAAACCTTACGTTGATGGCGATGCTCGGGTGGCTGGTGAGCTAACATTCTAAACCAAAGGATGAAACAGAGAAAGTAACCCTGGAGAACAGACATTAACAGACCAGGTTCTTGCTTGTTTTGACTTTTATATCAGTCATCTGTTGTTCCTCCTAATGGCCAATGGCCACTCTCTTGCTACATTCGCTGAGCCTCTTGTGTTTTGAAGGTTTGCTTTTATTTGCTTAAATGTGAGTATACATGGACCCTTGGAGGCACTGGGAACAGAACTCAGATCTACTGGGAGAACAACGAAGGGTGCTAATTGCAGAGACATCTCTCCAGCCCACTGTTTACACACCATTTACCTCAAAGGAGCTTAGCCCCTCCTTTCAGAGATGAGGCTGAAAGAGCAGATGAAATAGCAAGGGTAGCAAGAGCACTTGCCAATTGTCCTTGCCTGGTAGGTTAAAGGGCAATATGCTTACTTCCATTTTACGGGTGGCAAAACTGAGGTGCAAAGGGTTGAAATCTCATGGTAATACCTGAGCTAAGATTAAAAAAGACATTTTGCTGACTCCAAAGTCCGTTTTCTTTGAATCACACACTGCTCCAACTCGGGTGGAAGAAGATAAGAAAAACAATTATTTCACAATGCACTAGAAAAATATGATATTATTGTTAAATGTAGCCTTGTAATAAACTTAAATTTTAGCTAGTTTTTAAAATGTCTATTCATAGTAAAAATGTAACAACCTTGAAAACTTCTCGGAAGTCTATCAGCACCACAAATGCCTTAAAAATCCAAACTCAGGACAAAGGCTTTTGCCTGCCACCCTTGCTGACTTAACACATGTCTGTTTCTTGATTTATTGATTTTCTAGCAGATTTACCATTCACTGGGTGCCTGTTTCTCTGTGCTGTGCTAGATGACCCAGCAATGGACCATAAAAGGAGCAAAGATTCTTAAGAAAAGAAGCAAAGTCCTGTCTGCATGATATTTCCCTCCTCTGCTGGAAGCAACTGGTCAGTTTGTATCTTACTACCAGACAGTAAATAAAAAGGAGTGAGGAAGGAGAGCAAAGGAGTAATAAGATGATAATGGCACTACTACTACTACTACTACTACTAATAATAATAATAATAATAATAATAATAATAATAATAATACTGAATGAATGAATGAATGAATGAAGGGACTCTGGCCAGCTCAAGCATGAGTCTGGCAGGCCTTGCTCTTCTCCCCCATTCCCTCTGCTTTGCTAAAAACTGTCAGATGACATCCCTAAAGCTAGCCCCCAAGGTCTATTCCCTTATTTGGCTACTTCCTCCTGAGGCTGACTATCAAAGCACAGCAATCGAACGCCCATTTCGCCTCACCTCATCAACATGCCCAATTAAAATTAAACACCTCATCCTAACACAGCGTTTCCCCTTGTACCTTTATGAACTGCCACTTTCCTGCGTTTTGCCTCTGTCTCCTCTCTATCCAGAGGCGGTCCTTTGACCTCCAGAACAAATGTCCCTGCCCTCTTCCCCTTGGTCCCTTCTCCTCATTCTCTGCCTCTTGTATCTGCTTCTTATTCCCTGTCCTTGGTCCCTCCAGGGCAAATCAATCTCCTTGGTGCTAAGAACTGGTCTTGGGGGTCCTGAGCTGGATATTTTTCCCTTACAGCAACAATACAGGATGCTAGAAAAGACCTTTTTAACGTTCTAGATGTTGAGCAGAGACTTGAATGGGATGAAAAAGGTATAAGACGGCCATCCAGAGAACATCCCTCTGGGAAGGGCAAATGAGCATGGAGTCCCTGAGTGATGTGCAGCCCTCTTGGCTCACCAGAGGAACTTAAGATGCCTCCTGCTTGAGCCATGTTTTTCTTCATGGATCCTAGGACAGTATCAAGGCTACAGGAGCCCTGGCAAGTAAGGCAACTCACCCAGCAGCTCAGGTATCAGTGTGATGCCATCTTGTCCCCCTTGGGTAGATGGGAAGCCTGGAGTCAGAAACGTCAAACTCTGGGGCTTGGAGATGAGTCAGGGGTTAAGAGCACGCTGCTCTTTCAAAGAGGACCTGAGTTTGGATCCCAGCACCCTCAGGGCTGCTCTTAATTGTCTGTAAGGACAGTTCCAGGAATGCTTTCTTCTGACCCCTGCAGGCCCAGTGTGTATACGCAGGAAGTATATGTACATGGAGAAAAAACACTACGTACATAAAATAAAGCAAATGAATCTAAAAACAATTAAAACAAGAAAGAAAGCAATGCCAAACTCTGCTTTTCTATCTCCTTCTGATCTTGAAGACCTCAGAGCCTGGGAAAATGACATACTTTATCTTGCTCTTGGCTACAAGGGACTCAAGCAGGTCTGATCACAGATCCCCTACTTCCAAGTGTGTATCTTAGATGACCGACACCCTTCTCTGCCACATGAACCAGCTGCCTCCTGACACTTATGTTTTCTTTGTCTCCATCCCTTTCACTCTTTGTGTTGTTTGTCTGGATTGTTCTGGCTCACCCTGCCCTGAGGGGATGATAGAACATTCCAGGTGTCACTGGTGTCAGACAATACCCATCCGAAAGCCCAGGAGACACTAACTAACCAGGATTTCCCCTCTCCTTTCCCACAAGTCCCTGCCAGCCTCGAAGCAGTTATCTGAAAAGGACATTTCTGGAAAGTTGGCCACTAACTGCCACAAACAGCACTGGGTCTTAATCGCAGCTGTTAAAGCAAACAATACTGTTTCTGCCTAGCAACAGAAAGGAACTGAGGGTTCTCAGAAGCAGCGCTTAAATTGATGCATGAATGGATCTCCCACTTGCAACAGGGCACCTGCCAACTTCACCCAGGAGAAGGGAGCTTGCTGGGGACAGTGATTCTTCACTGCTAATGATTTCACTCTCGTGCCCCTCCCTTGATCTCAGAGCAATGAACACAGAAAGACAGCCACTCTTCTGCTTATTCCTCGACATTTCCCAGAAGACCCACTGGGTAGCACTGTCTGTACCATGCTATGCCATTGCTCAGCTGATGCCATCAAAGAGTCCCATTCTCTTTCTGGGATTAGGAAGGTTTGTTATACAAGACAACAGAACGCTGCCGTAATTCCAGGCTGTGGCTCACACAGCAGGTGTGGGTGGAGGAGCAGGTGGTGGTGTCCCATCACCACATATGATGGGACAATGAATTGTGAAGTCCAGAGAAAATCAGTTTGAGGAATCCGACATAGTCTGAGTCGTCAGAACTAGCCCCACACAATGTTCTTTTCCTCAGAAGATGGAACAGCTATCCAGTCCTCTTCTGTCCTTAAAGCTCCTCTAGGGTTGTGAGATGGGGGCTGGGAAGATGTCTGGGGGCAAGAGTTTTCCATGACAGGAGCTTAGATTCCTAGAAACCATGTTTGAAAGGGAGAATGAAGTGAAAGACAGACAGACAGAGTAACTCAAAAGCCTATAATTCTAGAGCTCCTCCCACCAGGAGATGGGAGGCAGAGACAAGATAATCTTTCCTTTCAGCTTTCCAATGATCTAGCTTGTGCACAGCAGTGCACAAGAGATCCCTTCTCAAACAAGAGGAAGGGAGTAGAGGACCAATACCTAAGCCTGGCCTCTGATCTCCACACATGAGTCGATACGTATATACTCATGGATGAACACACATGTACACACTGCACTCACACACAGAGATAAACTCACATGTACACACCTGCACTCACACACATGGATGAACACATATGTACACACTGCACTCACACACAGAGATAAACTCACATGCACACACCTGCACTCACACACACAGATGAACACACATGCACACGAATGCACATATACACCTGCACTCATACACATAAGTACACACACAAAAGCCATGAAATAAGACCTCGTGGGCAAGAAACAGAAACACCTTGAAAACCACTAGTATGAGGGGACTTTAGGCCAGAATGTTGAATGGGACACTTTCTTACTTGAAAGAGTCACAGAAACTCTGAATGACACACTTAGTAGATCTATAAACTAGAGGTAAGGTGATTCTCTACAGTGTTGTTATGTAGCAGTTTGGATCCTCTGTGAAACCCCTTAACCTCAGGCATGTCCAATAATAAAAGGGTTAAAATACGCATGTACGGCAGGCTGGTGAGATAGTCTGGTTGGTAAAGCGCTTGTGTTCCAAGCATGAGGCTCTGAGTCCAATCTCAGAACCTGAATAAAAAAAGCTAAGCATGGTGAACATGCTTGTAGCCCCGGCACTAGGCAGGTGGAGACAGGTGGACCCATAGAGCATAGTGGCTAACCAGCCTAGCTGACTTGGTAAAGTCCAGACCAGGAAGAAGCCCCATCTCAAGAAAAATGGTGGAAAATATCTGAGGAACAATACCAAGGTTGTTCTCTGGCCACCATGTGTACATGTGCACAACTACCCATAAATGCACACACACACACACACACACACACACACACACACACACAATGAGGTGTATTAAGAGTCAAGATAAATTAACCTTAATTTGATCATATTTCACCTTTGAATGGTCAAACGAAAGTCAGATTATTTTTAAAAAGGAGAATACTCTTGACTTTCAATGTTAAATCTAAAATTGAACCCGAACCTAAATCAATCACACACATGAGCCAGAGAGAACCCAGACTTTCCTCTCAGTCCACCCAGAAGTTCAGCAGGGAATCCTCCTCCCCATGCTACAGGCTCAGAAATGCATAGGATGTTTGGACCCATATCACAAAGGGCTCATGCACCCAACCTGTCAGCTCTGTAAAAAGTTCTCACAGGCAGCCAGAAACCTGCTTTAGTGAGGACTTTGCTTTGGATGAGAGGTGTGGGATTCCAGCATGTCCAGGGGTTCCATGCATCCAGAATCCTCTCTCCCTGCCCTTCCGGTTCCCACCCAATCATTCTGAAGCCAAAGATAAAATAGAGGGCATTCTTCAGTGTTAGCCTCAAGACACTCTTCCCAATCTAGGTCAGAAACTTAGTAGTTGGCATTTTCGTTACTGCTAAACGATAAGAAAGTTTACTTGAAGACCTCCCCCCACACACAAACACACCATGAAAATCCTCTGTGGATGGTTCATTTTGATTACCAACTTGCCTGTGATTTAAAACTCCTTTAGGAGACCCAGCACTGGGTGTGCCATGAGGGCACCTGCAGAGACGGTCAATTGCCAGGGAAAGGTCTACCCTAAATGGGAAGCACACCATTCTATGAGTAGGATTCCAGTGAGAACAGATGACAAAGCAAGCTGAGCAGCAACATCTGTCTCTCACTGCTTTCTGGCTAAAGTTTTGATGCGAGGCGAGCAGCTGTCTTAGTTCTTGCCTCCAGTCCTTGCCCACCGTGATGGTGCCTTGAATTACAAACCAAGATCTTCCCTCTTTCTTCCTAAAGATATCTTTTATTTACTCTGTCATAGTATCATACATGTATACATCTGGATATCATACATATCATACATCTGGATCTTATTTGCCTCCACTTCCCCTGCCCTCCTCCTCTTCCTCCCAGAGAACTTCTAACACATCCTCCATGCCTCTCCTTCTCTTTCTCTTTCTATCTCTCTATTTCTGAAAGCCACCTAGTACAATTAGTGCTACTTGCTAGAATGCTGACTGATATTGGCTTGCTCTCAAATAGGTCTTGTTCCTTTGTTTCTTAATTTGCCTTCGTCAGGTATATTGACATGGGACCCAGAAAAGATCATATTTGGGGATTATCTGTAAGTCTCTAAAATCCTTTCCAACACTGTCTTTCTCTACAGTTTTCTGTACACACAGCCTCAGAGGTCTGTGTAGTCTTGTCTTCTTTCCTTTGCACACTTCTTCATGTTACATGAGTGCCTGGACCTCTTTCCTTCTGTTTCTCAAATGGCTTTGGGCAAGCATACCCAAGCTTTGTTCCTCTCTTACTTATGTCTAGGGTCCATGTGGGGACTTCTCAGTTTCCTAGCTGGTTTCCTGTAGCAGAATTCTCCCTGTCCAATCACTTTAAATATTAATACAACAAGAAGCCTGTGATTAGACAGGAAAAAGGGAAGCAGAGCAAAGAGTTGCAGAGATGGAGATGGAGGAGACAGGTAGAGGAGAAGGAAGCAAGATGGAGGACGAATAGGATGATTCAGATTCCACGTGGTTTTAAATAGCCACAGGTAGATATAATATCATATAGGGATGGAATAATTGGGGTCACTTGTCTAATCTAGACGGGCATCTTGTACCATTATCAATTGGCCCTGAATTTATTGTGTGGGCATCTTGTGAATTGAGAATTTATTAACATATAAATCTGACTGATTAATTGTAAGCTTCTAGAGTTTTGTTTTACTGGGTGTACTGGCTAGTTTTGTGTGCCAACTTGACACAATCAGAAATTATCACAGAGAAAGGAGTTTCAGTTGAGAAAATGCCTCCATGAGATCCAGCGGTAAGGCATTTTTTCAATTAGTGATCAAGGGGGGAGGGTCCCTTGTGAGTGGTACTATCTATGGGCTGGTAGTCTTGGGTTCTATAAGAAAGCTGACTGAGCAAGCCAGGCGGAGCAAGCAAGCCAGTAAGCAGCATTCCTCCATGGCCTCTGCATCATCAGCTCCTGCTCCTTGACCTGCTTGAGTTCCAGTCCTGAGTTCCTTTAGTGATGAACAGCAGCATAGAAGTGTAAACCAAATGAACCCTTCCCTCCCCAACTTGATTCTTGGTCATGATGTTTGTGCAGGAATAGAAATCCTGACTAAGACACTGGGTTACTGGAATATGAGACTGCTGACCACAGGGGGTTTATGGTTGAGAAGGCGAACTGAAGCAGGCAAACTGGAGAAGGGAAGACTGCCGACTGGGGCTAGCTAGAGGTGGCAAGACTGCCGGGCAGAGAGTAGCTGGGTGCAGCTTGGGAACTTGCGGTTTCATTTTTAATATTTCTTGCAACAGTTTCCCAGCATGCTGGTTTCTTCATCTAATTAATTTAGCAAGGACCACCTGCACTGTTGTTACTTACAATAGTTTGTATCCATCACTTCTTGGTACCTGCCTCCAGCTGGCCTGGACCCTACTTCCTGATGTAATAGAGACACAATCCTGGACTGCTTTTTGGTTTTTTTGGGTTTTTTTAACCCATCCTAGCTCCTCCTGCTCTCCCACATCCACACTTTGCTCTGTCAAGGAGCTCCATACATCTTCTTGGTTCTGATCTTAGATTCTATGCAGGCTCTTCCCTAACTGTATGGAAAGAGTTTTCTTAAAATGTCAGCGAGTATATCATGGTGTTATCCTCTTGCCTTCATGTCCTGATCTGGGACTGGCATCAGTGAGTGCCCCCTCTGTGCCAAAGATACATCAGGTTCCTTCAAATGGATGATGTGTTTGTGTGTGTGTGTGTGTGTGTGTGTGTGTGTGTGTAGGCCATACGGTAAAGGTTGGGTAATGTTCTTCTTTGTCCACTTTGTTTTTTGAGACCTTCTCTCCCACTGAACCTGGGATTTGTGTGATTAAGCTAGGCTGGCAGCCCAGTGAACTCCATGGATTCTCCTGTCTGCCTCCCCAGTATTGGGCTTACAAGTAGGCCCCACCCTACCTGGTTTTCTATATGGATGTTGGGAATCAAACTCAGGTCCACATGCCTGTGTGGAAACACTTTGCCAACTGAGCTATCTCATTAGCTCCAGGCTATAAAGTTCTTCAACCATCGTAAAGTCCCTGAAATCTAACAACAGTGATATATGTATGAAGTATATAATTGATACATGTATGAGATATGTATATATATACATATATACAAAGACATGTCTCAGGAAAGTAGTGAGTCTGGACATTTGACTTGTCACATATAATGTCCTGAGCATAAATATAAACATTAATTTCACCATTAACAAGTGGATTAAGTGAGGCATAGATGTGATCTATATATCTATATCTAGATAGATTAAATTCTCAAAGAATAAATTTTTTAAAAGATGATTTTTATCCCTTTAAAGATGTGATCTAGTGACTCAGACAGAAACTCTAATGCTAACTTTATTTCTTCCAGAATACTTATGCCTCCTGCTATCATGTCCTCAGATATATATATATCAGAACAGGTATGCCATTCTGAATCTCTGGCTCCTGTCTGAACTCCTCATTCAATGAATATACCAAGCCCAACCCAGGCTTCTTTGGGGTACAGCTGCTTGCAAAGTTTCCATCACCTGCTTCCTTCACTTTGCTGGAGATTCACGATCTTATTGCAACTTACAATCCTGCTACCCAGGGCCCAGCAGGGGAACTCTCTATCGCTATTTTGTCCTTCAGTGGTTTTGTAAAAGAACCAAGGCAAATCCATCATCTGTAGAAGACAGGCAGATTCTTTAACACTTCCCATTGACTCTCGGGGCCCCGAGAGCACAGGGCAGCACTTATAATAAATGGAAAACATGCCTTCATGGAGATTTATTGTTGTCATGATTGATTTTAGGGAAAGCATGCTTGGAAAAATTTTGGAATGTTCAAATCCTTAGATGTTCAAGTATTTCCCACCCCGGAACTACCCCCTTATGCTGCTAAAGGGAAGGACAAACAACGAGGCTCAGAAGAACAGAGAGACATGGCTTTGCAGCTGTAGGGACACCAGCTGCTCCCTAGGACACTGGTGACTTGATCCCTGGAAGAACTTGGTGGAAACCCAGAGCTGGAACTCATCCATGCCTGGCTCCATTTTGAACCATGAAAGCCTTCCACAGTACAAACAGACACGACTCTAGCTCAAGGCCTGTGACAAGGTAAAGAAGAGTTCACGGGGTTGGTGGGATGAAGAAAGTATCACACTCATAGTTTTTGCTCATAAAAGCTGCAGGCTGGATCAGAGAAAGAGTGAGAAGGGACACTGGAGTCCACTGGGACAGCAAAGCGGAGGAGAAAGTGGAGGAGGAGAAGAGGGAGAAGGACAACCAGAGGAAGAGACAGGTATGGGGAGGGAAGGGGAAGGAAGGAAAGAAGACTTGGCTTGGGAAGAGTTTAGGTGGTGCGAGAGAGCATCTGAGGAAAGCAGCGTGAGACTATGGACACTGGAAGAGCCAACAATGGTGGTTGAGGCTGTAAGGCATCGCTGTGGCCATTTAACATCGTTTGATAACATTAAAAATGGGCTTCCTTATGGTCCTTTTAGAAACACATAGCACTGTTCTCCCTGGGTTTCTGGGAGATGGAATCATGGAGAATAAAGTATATTTAAAAGTTGTCCCATGGGGGCTGGAGAGATGGCTCAGTGGTTAGGAGCACTGACTGCTCTTTCAGAGGCCCTGAGTTCAATTCCCAGCAACCACGTGGTGGCTCACAACCATCTGTAATGGGATCTGATGCCCTCTTCTGGTATGTCTGAAGAAAGCTATAGCTTTCTCATATAAATAAATAAATAAATAAATAAATAAATAAATCTTTTTTTAAATAAATTAGCTTGGAACCTGCTTTGGAGGCCTGTAATCTCAGCCACTTGGAAGCCTGAGGCAGGCAGATCTCAAGTATAAGGACACCATGGGCAACTTAGCAAGACCCTCTCAATAAATAAATAAGGCGTGGTTGTCTGGCCATGAAAATGGCTTCCATAGGCTCACAGGGAGTGAGATTATTAGGTGTGGCTTTGTTGGAGTAGGTGTGGCTTTGTCAGAGGAAGTGTGTTACTAGGGGGTAGGCTTTGAGGTTTCTGAAGCTTAATCCAGGCCCAGTCTCACTCTCTGCCTGCTTTCTGCTGCCTACAGGTCTGGATCTAGAGCTCTTAGATATTCTCCAGAACCATGTCCACCATGATGCCAATTCTGAACTGTAAGTCAGCCCCAGTTAAGTGCTTTTTTTCATAAGAGTTGCTATGGTCATGGCATTTCTTCACAGCAATAGAACTTTGACAAAGACAGTTGGAGAAACCACTCAGTTGGCAAAGTATATGCTTTAGTGTAAGCATTGGGAACCAAGTTCCATGCCCAGAACCCACATATACAAACCTGGACGTGGTAGTACCACACACTTGTAATCTAAGTGTTGGGGAGTGAAAAACAGATAGATCTTTGGGACTCTCTTGCTGGACAGACAGCCTAGCCTGTCTGGAGGTGGGGGAGCTCCATTAAGAAACTCTGTCTCAACAAACAAGGTAGACAGCTTCTGAGGAATGCCACTAACTTGCACATATACGTGCATGCACATGCACATGCACACATGCATTAGATAGATAGATAGATAGATAGATAGATAGATAGATGAAAGATATATGGATAAATAAATAGATAAATAGACGATAGATGGTACATAGACAGACAGACAGACAGATAGACCAGACAGACCAGACAGATTACAAAAGGAAAAGACTATTTTCCTGCAACGTATGTAAGGCTCAAGTTTAATATCTCCATGGAAGATGAGGGGGGATCAATTCTAGTTATATAACACATGGCATTTATAAAGTGGATTTATAAATGTGACTTTTAGTGAGAAGTTGGCATACCTGTTCTTTTTGGCCTCTGTAGCTCTTCCCCTGCTAGTTCATGTTCTCGGAGAATCTGAAAGAACAATTAGAAATGTTTAAGTGGATACTGGGGAACCCTTCTTACTTGGCTCACAGGAAGCTCAGCATCACACTAAACACAGATGCAGATCTGAGGAAAACACCACAGGAGTGTGTGTGTACATGAATAAGCCTCTAGATCAGCAGTGGAAGAAGTCACTGCTTCTGGGTCCCTTGCTGTCCCTGGTCTGTGATCACTGCCTAGAAACAGACACCATTCTCTCATGCTTTCTACTTGAGATTTGAACCCTAAGTGGGGCTGGTGGTTTATAACACCAATCAATCTTCCTACCTTTCCCCAGCATTCAGCTTGTACAGCCTTAGGTTTTTGATACACACACACACTCACACTCACACACTCTCACACACACACATACATAGGTTTAGACTGCTTAGCCACTGCCTGCTTAGACATAATAGTTCCCTCCTCTGGGTCTTTCCCCTCTAGATTCTAGAAGGCTCCTGTGGTCAGACCATCTACATATATACCTATGCCTTTTTCTAGCTTTGTGCCTGTAGGGAAGTTACCAATAGTTGTTGAGCCTTACTTTTTTTCTGAAAAGTGGGAATAAGGACAGTGTCAATATCATAGGATAATTACAAGACATAAGTAAACTGCAAAATGGCATAGGGGTAAGCTCTAAGTAAATTTTAGTTAATATAATTTACAGTGATTAGGAACAAAGACTGGGACAAGGGAAATTGTTTCACAGGAATGATGGCTACTCTTGGTTATCAACTTGACACAAATGTAAAGAGGGAATCTCAGTTCAGATTGGCCTGTGGGCATGTCTTGATTGCTGATTGATGTAGGAGGATCAAATCCACTATAGGCAGGATCATCTCAATAGTCCACCTGTGCTATGTAAGAAAGGCAGCTGAGTGGGCATGCCAAAGGGAACACACCAGGAAGCAGTGTTTTGGTTTCTATTTTAAATCCCTGCCTTGGCTTCTCACGATGGACTATAAGCTATCCGATGAAATAAACTCTCTCCTCCACAAGTAGCTTTGGGAAACAAACTACAACAATGGATAAAAATGACCTTCTGTGCAAGCATGAGTACCTGAGTTCAAATGACCAGAGCCTATTTTAAAAAGATGGGCATGACATCCCAGACATAGAACCCCAGCATTGTGGGGAGAAGAGAGAGGACTGCAGGGGTTTGCTGGCTCCCAGCCCAGCTTTAAGTTCAGCTGGAGCTTCTGTCTCAAGAAAGTAAAACAGGGAGTGATTGACCAGGATACCAAACATTTTCCTCTGGCTTGCATACATACAAGCCCGTGCATCTGAACATACATACACACACACACACACACACACACACACACACACACACCAGGATACTAAATATCCTCCTCCTCTGGCTTACACACACACATACAGGCCCATGCATCTGCATACACACAGAGAGAGACAAAGAGAGACAGACAGACAGACAGAGAGACAGAAAACAGACAGACAGAGACAGAGAGAGAGAGAGAGACAGAGAGAGAAATAAAGACTGTACTGATAATAAGCTGCAACCTTAGTTCCACCATCGGATAGTGGTGTGACCTCAAACAAGCTAATCAATCTGCATGTTTCTTCCCTGATCTGTAGCAGGGGGAGAAGTACAGCCTGCCCTACAAGGTCATTGCAAAGGTCAAGTGGTTACTGTGGGTGGAGAACAGAAAGCTTCTGTGCCACAGTAAGCACTGTTTAGAGTCAGAGGCCACACTGCTTGGGATACTTTTCACCAGTCTGGATAGTGCCACCTGGTTCTTTTCAAGTCCGTTCTTTCCAACATCCATCTGTGACAAATGGTCCACTCTGCTGGTGGGACCAGTCCCCACCCAATAGCTAGTCACCAAGCCTTCCCCCTTACTGTCATAGCCTTTCTCGTTGCCTCCTGGGATACCCACACAGAGCAAACTCCCCTCCCAGCCTCCCATAGTCACATACAAGGCTCAGTGAACAAGCCCCATTTCTTTGATGACCCTACCCACCCTGATATGTCCTTTCCTGTGAATTCCACACATCTCTGATGCCACACAATGCTAAGCTTACCCTCATCCACTGGGTCCACGGCGGTTTCCCTGTTTGTTCACTCTCTTGCTCAACTACAACAAAATTCCTAAGATACATTACACACTCTCCATCAAGACAATCAAAGGTGCTGTGACCATTCACATTTCACTGATTAAAAGCAAACAAACAAATAAGCAAACAAACACAGGAACAGGAAATCAAATACTTTGCCTATGGTCACTGTGTTTCGGGACTCAGAATCTGAACTTAGCAAACCTGACTCCAAAGTCTGCCCTTGCCTATGATGACCAAGGAGACATTCTGAGAAACAGAGTTCCTCCTGGGGAGCCAGTCTTCCCTTGCCTAATGCATCCCTCCATACTCCCCTGCATCTGCATCCTCTCCCTCTGCCTTTCTTTTCTATTTTCTTTTAAATTTGAAATTATTAGGGCTTTTTTTTTTTTTAAACAAAGTTTCTCTGTGTATCCCCAGCGATCTTGGAATTTACTCTGTAGATCAGGCTAGCCTCGAACCCAGAGATTTACCTGCCTCTGCCTCCTGAGTGCTGGGATTAAAGGTGTGTGCCACCACTGCCCAACTCACTCCTTTTTCAGCTAACAGTTTCCTTGTCTGGTCTCCCTCTCCATTCTAAGCTATAATTTTGGGAAATTATCAGCTGCTTTCTATGTTCCTCTCCTTGAAGTTCTTAAGAGATGCTGGCTGAGGAGAGCATTAAAATGTATAAGAAGTGAGGAAGGGCAGGGAGCATTTTATGGACATGAGAGTTCACAAATGCTCTTGATGAACTAGAGACCTGATGGATGGGGACTGGAATTTCAAAAGCCCAATTGCTGCTTCCTCTGCAGTGAGTTGTCCCAGAGGAATGTACGGATACAGGAACTGGAGTCACATAGTTGATGTATAGGGTGGTTCCGCTCAGGTTCTCTTGCCTGTGGCTTGGCCCTGTGCCCAGGTAGAAGGAAGGTTCTGGCCCTGCAGTCCTGTCTCCACCCTCCCTGGAGGCCATGGAGGGGAAGGGATAGCCACCCATGTACGTTCTGAGGTGTGTTTGAGGGGCACAGACAAACACTGCTAGCTGAGGGGTGTTAAAAATCAAAGTACATTTCACACGTCATGCAGATAACTCAAGGTTTTGTGAGGACAGAATTTTTCCTTTCCCTCCCACAGTCTGACTAAGCTCAACGACAGGCTGCAAGCCTTGGTGACCAGTGCCTCCCATGTGTGAAGGTGCCTTATGGCAGTCACAACCTTCTCAAATCTTTGTGGCGCGGGTTCTCAACCTTCCAGTGCTATGACCCTGTAATGCAGTTCCTCATGTGCTGGCCCCAACCACAAAATTATTTCTTTGCTACTTCACAGCTGTAATTTCGCTAAAAATCATAATGTAAATATCTGTGTTTTCCAATGGTTTTAACTCACCCCTCTGAAAGGGTAGTTCCGGTCCGCAAATGGGCCACAAACTACAGGTTGAGAATTGGTGCTTTATTGCAACATCCGGGGCTTTCTGGACTCACCTTTGCAAGGTACAACTCTCACACCTTGTTCCCTCCCCCTCTCTGCTATACACAAAAGTGGGCTGTCAGGTCCTAGGACCCTGATTTGAACAGGCAAAGGCTAGAGTTACATTATAAGCTTACTCCCACTGCCCTCTCCTACTATTAGCTGGAAGAGTCATCCACTTCTCCTAAGCTCTGTTTCTACATTCTAAACAATAAGCTGTGCAGAGGTGTAGAATGTGTCTAACGTGGTCTATGGCAATAGTGTGTGCTCTTATGCCCTACTGCTCTGGGCTATCAGGGACCAGCCTTGCCATTCTGAGTCCTAGGGGGTGGGGGTGGTGGTTCTAGCTTAGGTAACTGTGAGACTCTGGCACTTGTTTTCTCTACTAAATTTTGCTGTCTGGCTAAAATAGCTAAGAAGGGGAAATGGACTCAGATCACAAAGCTCTGCAGTGTTTTCAGATTAGACAAAACAGCTCACTTGAATCTGTCTACACACTTTATACAAAGGCTCTGACCCTCAACTCCATCCAATAGGAATTTCCTGATGGCAGTACTTCAGCCGGAAGAGACAAGGTCACCAATTCCAGGAAGAGCCCCACCTTTCACACAAGATGGCTTTCTAAATCATTTTGGTGGAAGTGGATAGTCTGGAGTTGGAGAGGGTAATCAATTAGAAATAAGAGGTGTGTGTGTGTGTGTGTGTGTGTGTGTGTGTTTGTGTGTGTTTTCCTTCTGAAAAACCAGTATGGTACAGGTGCAAATGTTTTCTCCTTAATCCAATGAGCAGGCTGGTTCATACTCCTGCAAACCACAACAGACAACCCCATAAACCACAGCTTAGAGGAAGAGACACAGTGTACACATTCTTCAAATCACGAGAGTGAAAAACAAAAAGGATAAAGAAAACCTAGACCCTAAATGGGAAAAGGGAAGCAAGCACATACAATCTTGGAGATGGTGAGTCTTCTTTCTCAACTTGACCGGACCAAGGATTACCTGGGAGGTTGAGGCACAGCTCTGGGCATGTCCATAGAGGCATTTCCAGAGAGGCTTACCTAAGAATAGGCTCACCATGGCTTCACCTTTATGCTAGGTGGTTCAGGGGGATGGACCAGAAAGAATTAAAGGAGAGAGAAGAAAAGCAGCCAGACACCAGTATTTCCTGTACTCTGCGTCACAGCTACTATGAATGCCAACTTTATGGTCTGTCATGCCATCCCTCCACAAACTAAGGACTCTAAAACCATGAGTCAGAATCAAAGCTTTTGTCTTCCAGTTGTTTACATCAGACATTTGTTAAATCATCAAGAAAGTCGGTAAACACAGTGATAAAATAGAACACTGAAAGCAAGACCAAGTACTTCAAACATACTAAATGTGAATAAATTATACTCCCTGACTCACAGTCCAGTCTCCTCTTTTCAATGCAAGAGAAAAAGATCTGAAATGCAATCTTTTTTCTGATGCCTGCTATAAATATAAACCAATTTAATTCTCATAAGAATCATAGGAAATTGCTACTTCTATTAGCACGATTCTACAGGTGAAGAGGCTAAGATGCAGAATTACGTGTCTGATCTCCCAGCTTGCAACAGACCTTTCCTCTAGTGTACAGAGAAGTGGGATAAAGAATCCCACATGAAGCAGTATGCCCATCACCTCCCCTTACTTAGCTGAATGCTGCCTGACTTCCCAAAGACAAACGACTTTCATTATTCCTGAGGAAGTCTTAGACACTACGCATGGTCCCTTGGGGCTGTTAACTTTTGACCGAGATACGCACACAGAGACTAATGGCTTTTGAATCGTGTTGCTTAATCACGTCCAGCTTCAGTGTGAAGCCTCAGCCAATCGGTGTCTCCAGCCTTTCAGAGATGCCAACATGATGTTGTAGTCTACAACCTTTACCGTGAAGAACCTTACAATTGACTTACGACATTTCTAAATCTGTCGGTTTTAAGTAAATTTACAATTTTGGTTGAAAGTTAGAACTTTTCTTGGCTGCATGCAGCCCATCTGCCTGTTTGGATGTGGAGATGGCAGTCTAGTGAGGGAAGCTGGCTTGGGTGATCTCTCCTGATAGTACTGACTTCAGATTGCAGAAAGTCATAGCCCAGTCAATACAGCTATGACTAGTTACATTCATGTAGCATAGTTACATCTGCAATACTGTCTCAAAATCCCCCCTACCCCACTGCTTAAAAGAACTGTTTTCTGATTGGGATCTTACCAGGAAATTAAAGAGCAGGGACGAGGAAATGACTACAGACTTGGCTTTACTCACCGAAGGATGAACAATGGGCTCTGCTGGAGTGCTCAGGGTAGCTTCTGAAGAACAAATCACAGTAAGCATGAAGTAGAACGTGATTGTCCTTGGCGATTTCATTTCTTCAGGTTTGTCTGGCTTTGCCTGAAAGAAAGGATGATGCTTTAGAGACCCAGTGATTGATTTAGGAAAGAAGGAAAGAACTGCCAACCCCTGTCTTGAAAGTCACATCACTCAAGGACCATTGCAATAGAGGGGAAAGGGAAGGGGAGGGCACGGAGGGGTCAAACTGAGGAAGAAGCATTGTCTATCCTGGGGAGACAAACATGTCGCAGAGGATGAGGGTAGGTGGGTGTTTTGAGATGTTAATGTGAGTAACCCAAAGGTAGCAGGTTTGGGGATACAGGTCCTGTAGCCATGATGGAGAGTGGGGTGACGGGAAGAGGGGAGAAATGAGGCAAAAGAAGGAAAGCAAGAGAGAGACAAGAGATGGACAGTTTAGTAAGAGACGCTATTAGGCCTGAGACGACATAGTGCAGAAAATGCACTATGTGCTGCACAAACAGGAGAGCAGGGATTTTGCATCCCCAGCACCCACGGAAAGCCAGGCGAGGCAGCACCATCTATAAATCCAGTACTGCTATGGACAGATCTGAAATGAAATCCACAGAGCCTCCGAAAGCTCCTGGCCAGCCAGCCTGGTGCACACAGCAGTAAACATTAAAGAGACCCTGCCTCCAACAGGTTAAGGCTGGACACCTGAGGTGGTTCTCTAGCTTGCATGCATGCAGCATGGCATATGCACACCCCACACACATACGCGCACCCAGAGAGATCCATTAATAAGATGCACTACACAGACTGTATCATAAAAGCATTCAGAGAGCTCGCCTCGCTTTTGCTACATTCGATGCACTTTGATATTTTTAAGTCTGCCCCATTCTCTCTTAACCTATTTTTTTATTTTTAATTTTGTTACAATAAAACCAACCAACTGACCCCTTGACCATATTATTAGGCTAGGACTTGTTAGTATTTAGTTGTAGAAATACCAGTTTTATTTTATAAAACTGTATTATGGTACAAAACATATATGATATTAGTGCCATAAAGTATCCTATTAGACATGCTTTTTAAAAAAAAAAAAAAAAAGCAAAACAAACAAAAAACCTCTCTCTGTATCGTGCTGGAGATGCAAAGAGGGGCTTTCTTGTAACCAATTAACCATTGTTTTACTAGCAAACCAGAGCAATAGTCCCAACAAGTACATCCAGAAACAAAAACAAAAACAAACAAACCAAAAAAAGGGCTTGGTATAAATCCTTTCTTTCTGACTATGTGTGTGTGTGCACGCCCTCCACCTTATTTTATGAAGTAGTTCCTTCAGTGAACCTGGAGCTTATCCACTGAGTCAGCTGGCTGGTCATCAAGCCGCAGAGCCTGCCTGTCCGACCAGTGTTGAGATTACTGAATGGCTTTAATGTGGTGGGTGCTGAGGGGGAGTGAGCACCATGGTAATACAGCAGGCACTTTCCTCACTGAGCCATCTCCCCAACCCTCTTCCTGTGGTATTCTGGGCCCATGTGTACCTGTGAAAAGAGCCACCGGTGGTTGAGATGGGAGATTAGGATTACATACAGTCTAGAAGCGTTATTGTGACCCATGTCCTTGACTAAATCTCCTACTGACCCCAGAGTTTCCTCTACAACGTGCAGGTCATTCTATTTTCTCCCTTAACTCTTTCAGAATTTCCTGAGATGCAAATAAGATTAAAAGCCAGGAAGAGGCTCCTGAGATTCTGACTCTGAAAAAATGATAGGGTAAAGTGGAGTAGGAAAAAATGGGAAGCATGAAGGCAGAGTGAACATGGCTGGCAATGGTGACCACCCCAGTGGTTCGTGAAGGGCAGAGGGGAGCCATGAGAGAGCTGCAGAGAACACCAGAGAATCAGGGTCAGCGTGCCACCTGATGAGGGCCAAGAAGGGTCAAGAAGAAGTGTGTCAATCACCAAGAGCCAACTGCTGTTTCCCCTTCCCCGGTGAGATAGAGGGAAACACGGGCTTCAGGAAACTTTTCGGTTTGCACATCCGGCAATGGATGCATTTTTAAAATTCTTCAGCTCAGTTATTTTAGAACAATGCTTTGCCATTTCGGTTCTGGGGACGGATGCCACAGGCCAGATACATTTGCTGCAGGGAAACTGCAATGACATATCACATAGCCTTTATGTACATGTTTGGTGTTGGGGGGTAGGTAGGCGGACAAATTCTGTTGATAGCAACTATCTCTAAGATGAAGCAGCCCGTCCTGTATCTCCAAAGGATACTCCCCCAGGAGGCAAATTAATCTTCTCAGGCCCCAGCACAGGACATTATATACTGGTTGGCACCACAATGAGATAATTAATCAAGGGTCTGAGAACAGTTAGACATCCTTAGCCCTTGACACCTAGGGAGGGACTCCGGCACAGGGGAGACCACAGTAATCTCCTGATCTTTACTTACCAAATGCTTCAGTAAATTGTTTGTTTGTGTTTGACTTTTGCGTTTGGGTTGGCCCAAATGTGTCAACCAGTATATAATGTCCTCTGCTGAGAGGATTAATTTGCCTCCTGAGGGAGTATCCTTTGGAAATAAAGTCCCTAAATGATCACATCTGATACACCAATATAGGCTGTGGCCAACGCAGTTCCATCTCTCTCTACTTCTAGCCTTCTGTGAGACTGTTCTTGGAAAAGTTTACACTCTTCATTCCATTGAGACATTTGGAGGAAAACAACAGCACATTGTTTAACTCATTTGGGGTGTGTGTATGTGTGTGTGTGTGTGTGTGTGTGTCCAAGAGACACAGATAGAACCCCAATTTATATCCTGTGGAATGAGGGACAATTGTCAGCTATACAGCAAAGATGAGGCATTGTCTGGAAGACAGGAAAAGTCACACTCTGGAAGGAAAGCTCTATTCTACATAATTGACAACCAGTAAGACCATATGACTGGCTTGGTCAAAGGGAACAGGGTGCCAGCTGTGCTCAACTATTCAGGCTCCTGCTTCATCAGGAAAGAAGCTTGAGGCTGTAACTTCTTTTAGTCTTGCCACTGGTCTAATTAACATGTCTACCACCCCCCCTCCCCCTCCCCAGCTAATAGGAGTTCTCACCTATGAGGAAATCAGCAGTGCTTTGTAACTTAGCTAATGGGAAAAATATCCACACTGATGTAGTTGAGACCTGGAGCTACCTCCCACAAACAAGGCCATGTGTGGTCACAAGTACCCTTAGTTGTAATGCCCCTAAACATGCATAATGCTTTTAACATTCCTGGAGGAAAAGGTCCAAGGCACAGAGCAAAGAGGAAAATTATTTGCTGCCATTCCTAATTAATCAATTCTAATTAATTCTTAATGAATTAAAGTGTTGGACACTCTACTTTAAGTCATCTACTTTCGTGAGCTGGCCTATCATGAGGCCAACAGCTGGGAAATGTGGTCTAATTCCCAGGATTATCCACATCATACCGAGCAACTTCCGGTCAACCCAGACTCCTTCTTCTAGTCTACGAAGGCACAAGAGGCAGAAGACAGGAAAGCACAGGCTGATGTCACATTCTGGGAATAAGTCATAGCGATTCTCAGCAACACACAGGGACCGTGCCGTGTCTGACTCAGCTGCCAATAGTGATGGTGCCTTGCAGAGTGACTGCACCATAAAAGGTACAGTGAAGACCCAGGCTGTTCTCTCAAATCTGAGAGGCAGCCTGCACCCAAAGACTGGCTCTTCTCCTAGAATGCCATCAGCAGTCCTGGATAACCCTGTTTGATTAGGGGTGAGGAAATGGGCCTCCTGCAGAGTTCAACTCCTGTTCATACAATGCTTACAATCTAGTTTGTCTGGCGATTCAGTGGACTACCACAGGGATGGCAAGGCACTTCCAACAAGGCCATTGTAGGATTCTTTTTGGAAATGATTGGCTTTGGTAAACTTCACCCAGCTCTGCCTTGCAATTTTCTCATCCACCCCTCATGGAATACGTATGAACATCTTGAATTTTCAGATGAAGACCCTGAAGCTTAGGGCTAACTATCTCACAGCCAGCTAGGGGTGGAGATGGTTGGAACTAAAGCAGTAACCAGTGATTCTTCAAATTCCAACTAATGGGATTTTCCTACAGCCTGGTGAACCATGTTGACAGGACTTTGGATAATTGTAGATGGTAATGGGGATTATAGTCCCTAGGCACAAGGTGGGGAACATGCCCAGGTGATGCCCTCTAGGCACCTAGGCGTGGAAGTTCAAGTCTGTAATTCCAGTGTTCAATAACTAAAGGCATGAAGATCATGAGTTTAAAGGTAGTCTTGGCTACATAGTGAGATATCATCTCTAAAAATAAACAGATTGCATCATCCTCTAGGTGATCCACAACTCTGTGAGACCTACTTAATCATTCCTACTTAACTTCCCAGATACAGAAATGGAAGTTGTGTTCAGGGTTCAGAGCCACATTTCTGGTACAAGCACAGAGGAGAAACTGATTACTAAGTGACCTATTGTACCAGGGGAGGGACATTTGAGCCAAGAGAATTTCTTGGTGAAATAGCAGCAATAATAAGTGGAAATTGTTCTTGAAATGGAGCAGGTAATCGAAACATGCATTCACAAGGCCAGCAGTTACTGGTATGACACAGGGCAACCCAGTCTATCTACTGAGCTGGAGTTTTCTTATGAACAGCTCTTTACCTGTTTTGCATCTCAGAGGTAGTCTTGACCAGTTTAACTTCTAAATCTGACTGAAAGTATCTGTGTGATCTGGCCTAGGCTTCCTTGCCTGACCTGTGTTACTATAGCAACAACAGCCACCACCCCTTTTCTTTGTACCACCTCTACTTAGATACTGTATGAGTCTTTCTGTCACATCTTTTCTCTAGTCCTTCCCTGATCAACCCTCAATGCTTTTCAAAATAAAAGACTCTCACAGGTACCTAAGACCCCCCATGACCTGACTTTTATTTTTTTAATAATGTGCTTAATAAGCATTCCCCATTTTTCTACTACTGATGTTGGCTGACATAGCAGTCTCTAAAACAGTGCAAGAAGTTTTTCCAGTGTTCATACAAAAGGAAAAAGTCAAACCAAAACCATTCTTGAGAGTGGACAGGAACAATTATCAGCAAACTATTTTTAAGTGGTTGGCAAACTAAGATAATCCTGCCATTTACTTGGTTCATTAATCTTCATCTCTCATAGGCCCAGTAGTCACTGTACATTCAAAGTTTACCCACCCACTGTGTCCAGGAAAAGACTGCCTCCTAATGCAAGTCCCTTGATACATGGAGCTATAAATAGTCCCATTCCCTGAACACCTACACACACTAATGCAGGCCCCAGACCTTCCTGCCTGCATGACACGTATTGTTCCATGAAGCCATGAATCTCTCACCCATCTATTTATGCATCCATTTATTAGGTCCTGACAAGTGCCAGGTGTTCCGCTGGACTCAAGGAAGTGGCAGTCACCAAGACGGTGAGTCCTGTTTCCATAGAGCTTGGAGTCTAATGAGGCAGACAGACATCATTAAAGAATCGATTACTCAAGTCACTGTAGTACTAACAGTTCTTGAGTAATTGTTATGTACCCAGTGCTGAGAAGCGACTATATTTAACATTCATCTTTATAACAATCCCACTGAAGTGTTTCAGGCATGCTTTCTAATTAACAGGATGATCTAAAATTAACTGAGCCACATAGTGGGTGCTTAAACAACTTTGAGCAAGAATTTAAATGTAGGAAGCCTCAATCCAATGTGGATCATTTTAGTAGTGTGCTTAACTTTCTGGAAAGCAAAACTAACCAACTAACTAACTAACTAACTAACTAACTAACTAACTAACTAAGACCTGACCCAGTCTTGAGCTTATGGAAGGTGTCCCAGGCACAGAGTTTAAACAAGTTAAACCTGAAGCATACCTTTCAATTACCTTTAGGAGGGAGAAAGAGAGAGTGAGTGAGTGATTTAGAAGTTTCCAACATCATGTGCAAAGGCCCTGGAGTAGGAGAAAGCATAGTCCATTTAAGAGTATAAGTGGGTCAGAGTGCCTGGACATCAAAAGAGCAGAAGATAGATGTTCTGTGAGGTAAATGCCAGGGTAGGCAGACCTGATAATGATAACCACAGGATAAGATCAAAGAAAGAGACAGGTGGGAGAGAAGGCTAGAACCAAATTCAACAGAATTCCAAATAGTCAAGTCCAGGCCAAGAAGATGATATTTAGGAAAAAGATTTGAAGTGGCAGGAGGCGAAAGGGGGCAGCCATATCCCTGCACATTTATAATCCCGGTGTTTGTGAAGCTGAGGCGGGGGGAATCTTGAGTTCAAGACCAGCCTGAGCTACACGGTAAGACACTGTCTCCAAAAACAAACATGAAAAGCTAAAGCAATGAGCAAATGCTAGCAGAGAATGATGTTTGGCATGGAGGAGGAAGAGGATGTGGCCAACAATGTCCGGTGATGCTGCAGTCCATGAAGAAGGATCTGAAGATGCTCACAGGGCCTTCAGACAGGATGCTTTCTCATACAGGGTGGGAAGTCCCATTAGTAATGAGGTGGTACCCACCCTGGCAAGAGTTGTAGTGTGTAGGAGGTAAGCAGTTGGAGATAGCAAGCATAGGACTCCAGAATTTGCTTACAATGCTCTCGGGGGTCCTTCATTTTGCACCACATACTTGAGTGCTGTTGTATCTGTGGCTCTTTTATGAATGGAATGAATTATATTGCACACTAGGATGGTTTCAAGGGAACCCCTGCCTCTGACTCAACCTGGCCTTAGCCTGGGGCTCACTAAGGAGGCATACTATTGGGCGATTTGGAAGTAGTTTAGGATCGCTCTCTCCCTCCCCCTCCCTGCCTCCCTCTTTGTTCTCTCTCTCTCTCTCTCTCTCTCTCTCTCTCTCTCTCTGTGTGTATATATATATATATATATATATATATATATATATATATATATATGTCTTCCCTTATCCCTCCCTCTCCCTTCCTAACCCCTCTCCCTCCCCCACTCTCTTGTTTTGTGAGACAGGGTTTCTCTGTGTAGCCCTGGCCATCCTGGAACTCACTCTGTAGACCAGGCTGGCCTCAACAGAAATCCACCTGTCTCCGCCTTCCGAGCACTGGTATTAAAGAGTGCGCCACCACAGCCTGTCTTGGGAGCTGTCTCTTTATATCCCTTACCTCCTTGCCCTAGGGTATAGACTTGGATTTCTTTGAAAACATATCCTTACCAAAATTAAGACTTAGACTAAAGTGGTATGTCCATTCATGAAATGCAAAACAGAGGTCCTAGACAATGGACAGTGGGTGATGGTTCGTACCTCATTTCAGAAGCAGCCTTAAACACTAAGATTATTTCTCCTGTTTACTGGGAATGTGGCTCAATGTCAGTGCAATTGCCTACCCTGTACAAAGATTTGAATTTGATCCTCAGAATTGTAAGAAAGCAAACAAAGAGAAAACAACATTTGCGCTGGGGAGATGGCTGAATAGGTAATGTGCTTGCTGTGCAAATGTGTGAAACCTGAATTTAGAATCCCTAGAACCCACATAAGGAAACTCAGCATGATGGTGTGCTCCTATAATCCCAGCTCTGAAGATGCAGAAGCAGGAACCTCCCTAGGGTTCACTGGTAACTGGCCACTCACACCAACTGGAAAACTCCAGGCTCAGGGAATCCAAAGCAATAATCAGAAAGGTAGGGAGCTATAGAAACAGACACCAATGTTGACTATTGGCTGCCATGAACACTCCAGGCTATGTATCTTCCCATGTGTGTGAAAATGCAGGAAGTGAATTTACACACAGAGAGAGACAGATGCATACACAGATAAGATGTCTTCGTTCATCTGCATGATGCTTGAGGCTCCAATGAGGATGGGATGCTGTCCATATATAACCTCCCTCCAGACCTACAGAAGTGCAGATTCAAAATCTTCAAGTGTAGCTTTAAGAAACTCCCAACAGACTGTATTTACAACTGCTGGGCTGATAAGACTTATCTTTGTTGACCTTATTTAATTCAATGACTCATCCCTGGCACATGCAGGGCTGTAAGGTAAATATTTATTCAACACAAACACGAAACACAATGCCAATTAAAGGATTCCATTGAAGAGCTTTCCCCCTTTTATTTCATTTTCCTTTGCCTTGTAATAAGATTCTGTGGCAGCATTGTGTCCCAGCAGCTTGGGGACTATCTGATTACAGACGAACATTTGTTTGTACACAATGGAATGGAGTTTTCCAAACACACTACACATGTGTTGATTCTTGATAACCCGTTCGCCTTCTTGCCTCCTTGTAAGTCACTGGGGGATTTTAACCTTTAAGCAGAGATTATCATCTTTAAGAAAAAAAAAAACCATGAAGTTCCTAGCTGGGCGCTTATCTATTCTATCTCATGGTTTCAACATATCACAAAGGGGTTTCCCTGCACCAGGCAGAACAATGTCAAGCAGACGTTCCAACTGCAGACAGGGCTAGCCCTGTGGTTGGCTGTAGGGATGGAATGAGAAGGAACCCTGTGGCTTCCCTGCTGTTGGGTGAGTTGCTAAGTAGCAGTAATGATTTGTGGCCACCCACAGGAGGTGGCATCTGCGAAATCTTAACTATTGCATTGCTGGATTGTGGAAAACTCAGAACAGTAGCAATATGTCATGAGATTTAAAATGTTTCAACATGTTGGGCTGGGGAGCTGGCCCAGTTGGTAAAGTGCTTGCTGTGCAAATCTGAGGACTGAGTTCAACTCCAGAGCATCACATAAAACAGTTGGTTTCAGCAGAAAATATCTGTAATAGGTAGGTGGAGCTAGAAGGAGCCCTGCGGGTTGCAGCCAACCACTCTAGCTAAATGGGTGATGTCCAGGTTCAGTGAGAGATCCTGTCTCAAAAACTAAGGTGGAGAGTGACTAAATGACACACCAGAGGTAGACATTTCCCCTCAACACAAGTTTCCATTCATGCATACGCATCCCTGCAAACACACACACACACACATACACACACAAACACACGTACTCCAGCATGTACACAGTTATAGGGCTGTCTTAGCCTTCTGAAGTCTCTCCTTTCCAGCCCTGGCCACACCACCTTCCTGTGATCTGGTGTGGCCACCCTTGGTCATGATCTTAAGTCTCTTACATTTTTATCTCTCCCTTTAGGGATATTGTTCAATTTTAACAATAAGGAGTATGCTGCACCAAACAGAAATAAAAAGAATTACTTAATTTTTCTCTCTCAATGCAATATTCTTAGATAACCTTCCTGTTCCAAGATGTTTTAATTCTGATCATGTGACTTTAGTGCTTCTTGTAAATAGCACTTTATATGAAAGAACTATACAATATGTCTCCAGTGCTCTCTCTGGTTTCTCACCTGTGTCCCCTCCTCTGTCACACCCCTTCTCCTTCCCCTGTTCTCTCTGCTCCCCTCCTTTTCTCACCCATTACAACCACCATAGTCCAAGTCTTGTCAAACATCCCTCCTTCAGTTCTGGCTTTTCTTTCTTGACACCGTTGCTCTTGGGGAGCATGTCCAGCTCCACAGTTTAAACAGTTGGCTGATGTGAGAACACTCCAAGCCTTACATCTACGCTGTCCTATTTGTTAAATACTGGGCTTATAACTCCAGCAGTATTATTTCTATCTGGGTCTAAACTCTGTTCATCTAAAACAGAATCTGCTGTCTTCTGAGTTAATGGCTGTCTTTCCTAACCAACTCTTCCTGTGTTTGCTACCTGCTGGTTTCATTCTCTTGACATGCAGGCCCAGAGCCCTACGATTATTCTTGGACACAAGAAACAGACAGGGGAAGGGAATGCCACCCCACCAGCAACTAAGTAACTGACCACAGTCTCAGAGGTCTGCAGCTTTTGTCTGGCTTGACCGTTACCTGGTCATATCTGGATGGTGGCTGTAGGTTCCTGAATGCCCCTTCTCCCTTTCCCCTGACCACTACTTCTACACAATAGCAACTGATAAATTTTCTCGTAATGAACTCCCTTCTAGATCACCACAGTATCTCATTAAAGCACGTCAATCACTTCAGATCCCTGAGGAAGATGCATAGGCAACACCTGACAAACACGAACACAGAGACCTAAAGCAAAACCAGCTCAGCCAACTTTGTCTCCACAAGGTTTGGATATAGGCGAATCTACTCATAAGCTTTGTTTGTAACTTCTTTTACAAAGTATGGCACAAATACTAACAGCAAATGCGGGTTAAATGGATTACCACCTCTGAGTGTCTTCTCATACAGTTCTTGACTACTGTGAAGCTTCTTCTTCTCCTTTTTGAGCTACACACATTGTTTGCCCCCCCCCATTTTAAACTCAGTAACAACGACCGCTTTTATCAAGCATGTCTACAGACTAGATTTAAGGCTAAATACTCACACGCAACAGGCTCACTTACTCCTTATGATCCTGTCTTATAAGAACATCCATTGTTCCCACTCATATAGTGAGAAAAACCAATGCCTGGCTAAATTATGCAATATACCCAGGTCACGTAGCAAGTGGTAGTGTCAATTGCCAAAGCCTGAGTCTGCAATCCTTGGAGCACATTGTCTCTCATCATTTCTTCGGGGATGTGTCCTTCTTTGAAATACACCTGCATTTCTCTGCCTATCTACTTTTCTGGCCCAGCCTTGTGGATCACTTAGCACTGCTGTTATGGTTTTTAGAGTGAGGCATAATAATTAGGCAAATAACTCTGAAGTCAGACTGGCTGAAATACAGTTATGCCTCTATTACCCGCTAGTTATTTATTTTAAAATAATTTACTCAACCTTTGCATATTTGCTCAGCTATGAAATAAAGTTGATAATAACACAGGCCTATCGGCACAACTGAAAAAGAGTAATCTTTACAAGGTGCTGGACATGGTGCTCGGGACATGGTAAGCATGAAGTGAACACATGTTATTAAAATTCTCGACGCTTGCTCCTTAACTCATGTTAAGAGTCTAAAGTGATTACAGGACAAGATCCCCTGTGTTTTTAATTCTAAACTTACTGAGCCTCTCTGGAGTACCTGATTCCACGAGGCTGTGATTTTAAAGTCTTTCCTTCTATGATTATCTTTTAGAAAGTAAGCAAGATTCCAATTCTTTTGAGGTTGGTGACCAGAGTCAAACAACGAGAACTGAAATACAGAACTGGAAAGCCTTTCTGGCATTTACGATGTGCCCACAGCCAGTTCATGCATTTAACTGAGAACATCCTGTTTACTAGAACATTTAATCAGACTCCATAGGATCTGCAAGCACCAGGAGCTAACGTATCTGCGTCAAGTCTGTGGGGTCATTCCAGTTGAAACTGGAAAGACAATGCCACCATGGGTAGAAACACGAATGACTTCTCTCAGAATGCTTACAGCTGAGCACAGTCCCGGCTTTTCAAAATCATAACCAGGTAATGCTGCTTGTAACCCTACCATCCCACTTACAGCCAGGATCCCCATTCTTAACCTCAGGGGTATAATGGAACCAGAGGGGAGACAGAAGAGCAAACAACAAATGCATGGAACCCTTGCAGAAAGGTTCCAATCCAATTGCAACTGTGAAGTATGTAGACCTTCCTCTGGTTAATAGAAAACTACTTAGGCTAACAGCAACCGACAGCAGGTCGGTTTATCTTCACATTCCTAGGTATGAAAGGGGCCGATCGACTGAAAAGAGATCTGAATTCTCATCCCAGAGGTCTGCAAGAGAGTCATTGTGTAGAGCTGGGCAAATTACCATCACTTTCCTATCTTCACGTCTCACTTATTCCACAGAACGGGAATCAGATGCCAGTTTTACCTGTGGCTTGGCAAAAGGAGGGGTATGGGTGCCTTCTGTGAGTATGAAAGTTGAGTTTAAGAGACTGAACTGAGATTTACAGAAGACTGATCGACCTCACTACTCGGGAGGGGGCAACCTGCATGACTTTGTGACCACCCTGAGATGCCAATGAGCATTGTATGGTGCAGAGTGATATGACTGTATTCTGGTACAGCACTGGGCTACCTAGCCTCCTCCGCCCCCAGTTCAATGCAGTGGGTTGAGAGGGTTCATTAATTTAGTGACTGCTCTGAAGAGGAACTGTGGAAAGCAAGTTGAGCAAGATAGTCTAAAGCAGAATTGTCAACTCCAGCAGCCCCAACTGGCAGCCCCCAACCCCAGGATTTGGGCTGTGGAAACCTTGGATACATCAAGACAATATGAACAATTGAGTGAGTTGTTATTACTCTCAGGGTTTTTTTTTTTCCCTCTCATTTTTTCTTGCTTGCTTTTTCTTTATGAAGGCCCCTCCCCTTCTGTATGACCCATTCAGACTTGTTCATTAGTCTTTTGTCTTTTTACAATATGTAGCATGGGGACAGAGAAAGAAGGACTCCTTTTACGACGATTAAGATATTTGGAAGATGATTCATCAAGTAAAAATCCCTTGGTCAACGATTTAGCTTTCGAATGATAGACTGATCTATATAGCCAGTTAATTTCTTTACTTGCCCCCTTTTCATTTCTAGAATAATGCTAACTCTGATGTCCTTTAAAGATAATGCCCAAACTTCTAACCGTTAATCTTAAAGTTTCATCCTTAAGAAGTTGTTATTAATATTATTTAGTGCCAAAGGAACATCAAAAATAGCAAAATAGTAAAAAGGAAAGGAATTTATCTTTTTCACACTTTCTAAATTTTAATGAGCTGGGCACATTTCTCCTGTGTCACATTATCCTTCCAAGGAGGAGATATTAAGTATCATCAAAAAAATTGACAATGAGAACATGTGGGGCCTTATCTTAGCTTATTCTAAGAGCCGGGAAGAACAAAACAAACAAACAAGCCTTTACCTAGTACTACACGGAGCACTTGAAGGGATAGTTTGTAGGGAGAGAAGACATGCATTGAAGAGTATATGATTTTAAAACTGTCAAAAGCCAGTCTTCCACAGTAAGAATATATCCATATATTCCCATGCAATTAGAAAAAAAAAAAAAAAGGTTCACCTCTGATTTCCAAGTACTTTAGACACAGAAACAGCAAGTCTGAAGCCAGCCCTGTCTGTATTTCAAGTTCTAGGCCAACCAGAGCTACGAAGCAAGACACAAGACCCTGTCTCAAAACCTAGAAAAAGCAAACAAAATAAAAACCAACCAACAAGCCAAAAACCCAACTCTCTTAGGCCCTTTCCAAAGAGCAAAGAGCTATGGTGGAGCTGTAGAACCCGACGTTCTACAAAATACAAGAAAATACCATTTAAGTAAACTGTACACTCTAGAGATTTTGTTCCCGACTTTCTACAATATTCAAAGCAAGTTTGACTGGTTCTTAAGCCCAGATGTTTTAACTGAGCAACACATAAGCTCCTTTCCTCTCAGCCACAGGCAAGAGGTCTCCGTGCCCCACCCAAGCACTGTCTCCGAGCTCCTTCATCTGCTGAAGTGCAATCTCTTGCTCCAGGCCACCACCACCATGGCTGCCTGGCTCTCAGGGCAGTACTGACTCACCAAAGCTCCTGACAAGTTTGGGAGGACTCAGAAAGCAATCCCTACTAAAGAGAAATCCTAACTGCTCCCAGCAGTGCACTGGAGGGAGACACACACTCCCCCTGCCCCTCAAAGCGGGTCTCACTATGGGCTTCCAGCAGCACAATGATCTTAAGTGATCTACGTTACCTTCCTAGCACAGATCTTAAGTGATCTACGTTACCTTCCTAGCACACATCTACTCTAAAGATTGCCAGTCAGAGAGTAACAGGGACAACACGAAAAGTACAAATGCCTCGGGTTGCCAGAGGTCTGCCTACAAAGGGACACAGACCACAGAAATAGAAAAAAATCTGTTACCTGTCCACCACTGTTGTCGTCTCCAGGCAAGTGCCTGCCCTCAAGAGATGTCTAGAAACTTCTCTGTTTTTCACTACGGGGCCATTGGCCCCGCAGCCTTCTTGGGGGACCTCACAGACAGTCGGGAGCCAGTGGTGCAGGCATCATTAGGAACAGGTCTGGCCACTCCTTTGCTCAACTTTTGCCTCCAGAACTGCACTCCTCCTAGCCTCACGGAGCCATCCCCTAGAGCCTTGTTGCTGTTTGAAAAACAAGAAGCGATTTCCTGGTCCACTTCCCTGGATGGTGTGTGTGATTTCCCTCACGCCCATGGGAAGTCCTTCAGGTCCTCTTATTGAGAAGCCTCTCCTCCAAGTGGAAAGACTTGTTTGGGCAATGCCCCTTGAGCTTGCTTTCTTTCTCCAATGGAGGTTTAAAAAAAAAAAAATTGGAAATGAAAACAGTGCAAATCAGATACCCGTTAGCACGTAAGAGTGTTACGGGATACCTGATTTAAACCTCCAACACATGACCATATACTTAGACTACGTAAGGAAAATTAAAATTACCCATGAGCCCATTCCATTGTCTCTAACAAGGCCAAGAAGTCAGAAGCTAAAAATATCCCAGAGGATGGGAGACCAGTCTGGAGCTTGAGGGAGATCTGAGCTTCAAATACATCACAGTAGGGGACATCTAGTTTCCAGGGAAACTGAACATTTGTAGATCAAATGATATTCATTCTGTGACACTTCAACATCATCTCAGCAACAATATTTGAAGATGAGGAGACGTGAAGAGGGCTGGCTGGTTAGACTAGTCGGCAGGTTCCTGTCACAGGGTTTAATTGTAAACCACAACCACAAATACAGTTTCTGAGCTGAACTCGATCCTGCCTGCCCTTACCTTACAAGTAAAGAAACTAGGGCTCAAAGAGAAGCTGTGACCTGCCCAGGGTCCAAATAAAGATGGGCAGTAATATACTGTTATTAATTAAATTTGTGTGTGTGTGTGTGTGTGTGTGTGTGTGTGTGTGTGTGTGTGTGAAATGCTGCTCAATTTCTGAAACTCTATGTCCTGCTGGGGCACAGGAATCTGTGTGGAAAGAAAGCAATCCCAGATAGTCCCAAGTGTTAGAGAAAACCATCTACCATCAGGGCACAGATCCCAGAGCCTGAATATAAGTATTCAAACCACGGTCCCACCAATGCCTGGTCACATGTAAATGACTTGAAGGTATTAAAACTTAGTTTAACTGCATGGAACCATGATTTAAAAAAAACTATATAGAATATATAGGCTTTGCTGTAGATCATTTGGAAAAACTAAAGTTCTAGTCTGGATGGGCCAGAGAGGTGGATCAGCATGTTAAAGGCTCTTGCCATGCAAGCCTAAGGAAGTGAGTTGGATCCCTGGAGCCCAGGTAATGGTAAATGGAGAGAATCAACTCTATTAAATTGTCCTCTGACCTCTATGCACATGCACATACACATACATTCTTGACATGTGTACAAGTGTGCAAGCACGAGCACGTGCACACACACACACACACACTTAATTGATAAATAAAAAGTTTAGAGGTCTGGACTGGATACATGGAGCCTACTTGCTTTCTCAACTCTCTCCTTGTTCCACTTGGCCACCCCTTCTCTCTGTTCACTTGCCGTCTGACTAGTCTATCTTTGCAGGGCAGAGTGAGTACTGATCAACCTGGAGACGAAAGTTAGGGGAAGTCATCCATCAGAGATCAGTTCTAGAAGCTCCAGAAGATTCTAAAGTGTAAGGATGCACAATTCCTTTATAGAAAACAGTGTAGCATTCACATATAACCTGCATGAGTATTCCTGCGTGCTTTAAACCACCTAAGTTCCTCAGTTGGCCAATGCAATGTATTCATACAGCATTTGCTGCATGAATAATTGTGATTCTCTCTTGTTTGCAAGATGATGGTAAGAGGTAAGGTTCTGTACACGTTCAACACAGATGGAATCATTTTCCAAACAGTTTCAACCCAAGGTCAGTTGAATTCAAGTACATAAAAATAAAATTAGAGAAGCTTGCATTTGAGCAAAAAGAACGTGAACCTCTATAGTGTATCAGTCCACATGGAGGCTCTCAGCTGCATTCTAGAGTCTGAACTGGATAGGTTTTTGCCTGAAGAATAAAGCCTGCTGTCAGAGTGAGCTCCTAGACAAATAATATATTATATTTATTATATTATATTATTTATAATGGTCAGCTCTTTGGTGGCTTGGTGGCAGTTGGCTCTCTGATGTGGAATGGGGAGTTGACAAAGTGGCTTTCCCTTTCCTTCCTCTCACCCACTATCCACCCCTCCCCCAGTCCCTGGCACTAGGAACACTCTGTGCTAATCTAACACTTTACAGGGAAAACAAAGCCCGGTGGAAAATGGAACTGCCATATGATCTCAACTGCAGCTCAGAGCTAACTGACAGACCACCTTGTCTTGTTTCAGCTCCTGGTGCCTTTGGCCATCAGTGGCACCTTTCTCTCTAGCTCTAGAATGTCAGAGTTGGTGGCAAGTTGAACTCAGACCTCAGCAAACTATGGACATAGTCAGAGTTAATAATCCATCGGTTGTGTTACCCGTGTTTGTTAATGACAGTGTCTTTCATGCCAGTGCAACCTTACAGAAGAGACACCTCGGGCTTATCCAGGCAAGACTGTCAAGGGCAATCCCTGTGCATTTTCCTAGTACGGGACTAGTCATTTTATTCTTCTCTTCCCCACTCACTCCCTTCTTTACCCAAAATGCTACCTTCTCTCTTTAAGTTTACTGGTGTTATTTTCTCCAAAGAGTACCCAAACTCTCCTATCCAAAGCCATGTGCTCCACCCTTCAAGCCCGCTCCACCACCACCACCCTGCCCCTCCCCATCCAACGATGCCTTAAAGGTGTCTTTGCTACTACCTGTCTGCAGGTAAATGATCACTTCAGTGCACAGACTGTAAGCACTTTGAGGGAGGTACTAGTATGATTTATTTTACTCCTAGGTCCTGCTATGGAAGTGGAATGTAGTAGATGCTCAGTAGAAGCTGCTGACATTAAGCTGTGCCGAGAAGCTGCTGACTTGTTCCTATTCTTTACTACGTGTCCCATGGCTTCAACTTTGGAATGCTTCCCTGCTGTCCTGTGTCCCCAGGCAATCTCCACTTTGGTTTAAATGCTTTTATGATGACTCTCAAATTTCTGTCATTGACCAGAACCCCTGACTCACACGCCTAACTGCCTGTTGGCCATTTCCAGCTGGGATCCCAACATGACTTCAGGCTATACATATCCAAAACGAAATCTTTCCCTTCCCTCTAAATGAGCTATCCCAGTGCCCTTGGCCATCTCAGGCCTTCCAGCCCAAACCCTAACAGCCATATGGGTGTCTCCAGTTGCCTCTCTCCTGTTAGAAAATAATGTCCCCAAGAGAAGAGACGATGACTACCGAGTCCCTGGAGAAGACAATTTGAACATAATACGTCTGGACAAATCACACAAAGCAGTATTCTCAAAAAATACCTGCCATTCTAAGGGAAAAGCAATCCCCATTTTTTTCCCTATTTATAACCAGCTTTGGGCAACCTTTTCAGACCCAACATGGCCCAAGGTCAGCTGTTTCTGCCACTGACCTGTCCTTACGAAAGGAAGGCAAGAACAAACAACAGGGCTGTTTTATAGTATACACATGGCTTTATTGCCATTTGTGGTGTGAATATTTTGGTGGAGCCTCACTGAAGACACTAGATATGTCTGTGCTCAACCTTAGCCTCCAAAGTTGTTGGTCCACTCACTGTAATATACCCATTCTTCTAAGCATCTGGTGGTATTTTGCAACGGAAAAGTCCATTTCTTCCAACTGCTGGTCCTATGGTGTCACTCACACACCTCAGCTGTGATGGACATGACATCAGAGTTATTGGGTAACTCCATTTGCCACTGGCTCTTCCTTCCACATCTCCTCCTCCTCCCCTAGTATCATGAAGAGAGCAGGGTGTTGAAGGAGCTGCCATTCCCTTTGGTCTTGGCCTGGGAAGGAATCTTGAGGTCTACATGTTAATGCCTAGACTCACTGGTCAAACATCTCAGTTCTTCAGTGGTGCAACCTGGGGCAGATGCTGTGAATCAACAGATAATATATTCAGTGACTAACAATGAGTGTAACCTGCAAACACTGGACGGTAGGTTCAGACCTTTAAAGTGTTTCTCCCATGACCTTTCCAATATTCTCAGTTCTTTTCGGGGCCTCACAATTTCCCATGACCCCTCCCCCTGCTCCACCTTCCAAAAAAGAAAACACAGTCCTTTATGACAGGTGCAATTTCCTAACATGACTACTAAGCAGCTCCATTGCCTAAGCTACCAGACAAATAGAAGCCAAAGATTCATGCACAGTGGGAGAAATATAAAAATCAACGAAAGGATAATGGAAAATCAGGTATCCTAGGTTCCCTTCTGCCACTGTGGTAAAACACTCTGTCAAAAAGACATGGGGGTGGGGATGGGGAGGAGTTTGTTTGACTTACAATCTCAGATCACAAACTTTCATTTTAGAGGAAGTCCAGGGGGGGAACTCAAGCAACTACCCAAGTCACATCAACCATCAACAGTAGAGATAAACGAATGCACTCTTGATGCCTGCTTGCTTACTAGTTTTTTTCACCTAGTAAGATTCAGGGTCCAGCCTAGGGAATGATACCACCAATAGTAGGATGGTCTTCCGACTTCAATTAACATTCAAAGCAACCCCCACAGATATACCTACTGGCCAACCTGGTCTAAATAATTCTTCATTAAGAATTTTTTTTCAGGTGACTGTGGATCCTGTCAAATTAACAATGAAAACTAAACTTTATACCAAGTGACAGTTTGTTCCAACTACCTGTGTTAGGGGGATGCTAAAAGGCTCAACCAAGATGACAGTCCCTTGTTAGTGTCAGAGCCAGAATAGAATTAGCTCTTCTGTCTTTCCACGCAGTTCTCTTAATTTTATATCCAAGCCATCCCCATTCCCTTCAGACATAGTCCCTCATCCTTAATTTTCCCAAAAAGAGAAACAGTTAAAGCAGAATAGTGGGTCACGAAAGTAAAGTCGCATGACACCTCTGTCCTAGAGAGGGAAATCAAGTACCTGCCAACATGTATCCCTTATCTGTTTATTAACACAGATGATGACACTTTGCATGCATGTTCAAACCACAGTTCCCTTAACAACGTAATTTCATTCTCTCTCTCTCCTTCAACAACTCCCAACCACACACACTGTCCAGCCCCTGGCTTCTCTAAAGTTCAAAGAGCATCAGCACCACAGAGGATATAAAAGTCCACACAATGTCCATAGCTAAACCTTCCCCATTAATGCATCAACTAGCCAGCTTTGTTCCAGAAAGAACTCCATCCACCCAACCTATGATTAAGAACATAGAATGCTGGATCGTTGCTTGGTCCTTCCTATAGGGGCGATGATGCTTCTTCCGTTAGACTCTCCCCGGATTCTAATGAGGAAGATGTTGGAAAACGGGACCACCACAGGAGCTTGTGAAGTAGAAAACCAGCCCACACAAGAGCAAATTCTAGAACCAAGCAGAACCCAACCATGAGGAGCCATCCTCGGACACCTGTGCACTCTTAACGGCACGGGTATTCTCCTGGGTCCTCAGTCCAAAGGGTCCCCACTTTCCACATAAGCTGTGTCTCTGTTGACTTCAGTTGGAGCAAACAAAAATGAAAGTAAATAAAGCAAAAAAAAAAAAAGTAGACTTTGTGAACTCCTTGGAACACACACAGGAAATGTGTGCACGAATAGTTAGGGGTCGGGAGTGATCAAAGGTGTATTTATAAATCATACTTGGAGTGACACAGTTCTGCCAGGGGCTTCCATCAACTCTCCAGTGTACGGTTCTATAGGTTCCCATATTTAATCCAGCAAACTTCTCTCCTCTTCTTTCCCAAGCACTGCCCCTCTGATCAGTTCTTCACTCTTTGAGACAACATAATATTCCGCTCTCCATCCCATTAATAAAAATCTCCACACCCTTCGCAGGAGCCCCGGGATCTGTTGCTCCAGTTCTCTCTCAAAATCACTTTATTTCTTGATTTTGAGTTTCGACATTTCCACAGAGATGAAGGCAGAAAGGTCACTCATACATGATATCTGAGATGGAAGGGCCATTTCTGAATGCAGCTTAGAATAGTCTTTTCATTATGATTGTTCCTGACTTTATTTATTTATTTATTTAGGATTGAGAAGGAGCCATGGCACATAAGTCAGGATGGTCTCTACCTCTTGGCAATCATATGTCTCGGCCTCCTGGCTGCTAGGATAACAGGTGTGAGCTACAATGCCTAGATTCCAGATTTAATTAAAGCCAAATAAATTAATTAATAACATCTTAAATAAGTTGATAAATAAGTCAATCTCCCTGTACCCTTCCACGGGAGAATGTTGAGTGGTGTCAGCATATTGTAATACCACTGACCTAAAGCTGTAGTGACTGGCACAGTAGTGGTCTGAACAACATGATGCCACATGACACTGGAATAGAAATGGCCACTTGTGGTGTATGCACGCGCGCATACGTGCACTTCTAGAAGCCAGAGGGCAAAAAGTATCTTTGTTGGTCCCTTCTTACCTTACTTTTGAGACCTCATCTCTCCTTCAACCTGGAGTTCACTGATTCAGCTATACTGCCTGGCCAGTGAGCAATAGAGAACCACCTGTTCCTACCCAGTCCCCAACCCCACCCCTGAACAGGGGTTAAAGATCCCTATCAAGGTGCCTGGCTTTTATACTTGTATTGTGGATCAAAAATCAATTCACCCACTGAGCCATTTTTCCAGCCTCTTTGTGGCAGGATTGGAAGCAAACAAAGAAACCTATGTCCACCACCTTGCCTCTTTATTTCTGAAATTATACTTTGGCAAACAAGTAGATTTCGATAATAGAACAGCTTGTCCTATGACTCCATAGTTCTGACGAGCTGACATGTTCTCCATTTCTATTCCCAGTGGGTTGCATATTAGTGTGAATTAATGTAGGTCTGGAGTTGAAGATTTTATATGAGAGCAATAAAGGATAGGGGTTAGAGACATGCAAGTAGGTCAGGAGGTAGGATTTCAAAACAGATTTCCAAAGGTGCCTGAGGGCTGGCATGCATAGATACATCCCCTTCCTGCTATCTCTCCGTGAGAGCTCTAAAGTCACGTCGGCCGGTCATTATATAGTTGATACTAATTTTCCAATTAGCCACTACAAGCCTCCTACTTTTTTACTGGATATTTTCTTTATTTACATTTCAAATGTTATCCCTTTTCCTGGTTTCCCTTCCAAAAACCCCCTATCCCATCCCCTACTCTCTGCTTCTATGAGGGTGCTCCCCCCCACCCACCCACTCCCACTTCACTGCCCTGGCATTCCCCTACACTGGGGCATCGAGCTTTCAAAGGACCAAGGGCCTCTCCTCCCATTGATGCCAGATAAAGCCATCCTCTGCTACATATACAGCTGGAGCCATGGGTCCCTCCTTGTGAACTCTTTGGTTGGTGGTTTAGTCCCTGGGAGCTCTGGGGGAGGGGGTCTGGCTGGTTGATATTGATGTTCTTCCTATGGGGTTGCAAACTCCTTCAGCTCCTTCAGTCCCTTCTCTAACTCCCCCATTGGGATCCCTGTGCTCAGTCTAATGGTTGGCCATGAGCATCCACCTCTGTATTTGTCAGGCTCTGGCAGAGACTCTCAGGAGACAGCTATATCAGGCTCCTGTCAGCAAGCTCTTCTTGGCATCCACAATAGTGTCGGTATTTGGTGTCTGTATACTGGATAGATCCCCAGGTGAGGCAGCCTCTGGAGTCTCTGTTCCACACTTTGTCCCCATATTTCCTTTAGACTGGAGCAATTCTGGGTTAAAAATTTGGAGATGAGTGGGTGGCCCCATCCATCAACTGGGGATGTTCATAGCAGCCTTATTTATAATAGCCAGAAGCTGGAAACAACCCAGATGTCCCTCAACAGAGGAATGGATACAGAAAATATGATACATTTACACAATGGAATACTACTCAGCTATTAAAAACAATGACTTTATGAAATTCACAGGCAAATGGATGGAACTAGAAAATATCATCCTGAGTGAGGTAACACAATCACAAAAGCACACACATGGTATGTACTCACTGATAAGTGGATATTAGGCAAAAAGCTCTGAATACCCATGATACATTTCACAGACCAAATGAAGCTCAAGAAGAAGGAAGACCAAAGAGTGGATGCTTCAGTCCTTCTTAGAAGGGGGAACAAAATACTCACAGGAGGTAGAGGGAGGGAGGGACTTGGGAGGAAGAGAGGAGGGGGAGTGGGAAAGGGGGGAAAGGATCAGGTGTGGGAGGAGACAGGGATGATATACAGAGGGTCAGAAAACTGAACAGAGGTCTGTAGCAATGGGGGATGGGAAGTGGGGGTAGCCACCAGCAATCCCAGATACCAGGAAAACAAGAAGCTCTCAGGACCCAAAGGGGATGAGATTAGCTGAAATGCCCAACAAAGGGGAGGGAGAACCTGTAGAGGCCATATCCAGAAGTTAGGCAAGGCCTCTGTCTTAATAGCCTACTTGGGAAAAATCAACCAAATGAGAAAAGCCTCCTGCTGTTCCACACATCTCTGGTTGTTGTCCCTCCTGTGGTTTAGGACAGAAGCATCTCCTGCTTCTCCTGATGACCTTCTTCCTCCTCCATGGCTCTGGTCCCATTCCCTCATCTTCTCTAGACGCTAGGGGCAGTCCCACCAGTGTGCTCTAGAATGGCTCTTAACACTCTTCCCTAGACAGGAGCCTCTTCCTCACTTCAACTCTCCTTTGCTACTGTCACTGCAAACCTAACCAGAGTCCATTAAGTAGATTTTTGCCCTACCTCTTCTCTGGCTTCCTTGTCAGTTGCGAAAGGAAAAAGTGGGGAGTGGAGAGCTAGCTCAGTTAGTAGAGCTCTTGCCCAACACATTAGTGTGAAGAACTATCCATCATGGTCATCAAGTCAAAGCAGCAGTTTGAAGCAGCTTGTCAAACTGTTTCTTCTTCAATTAGGAAGCAGAGAACAACAGTTGCTTATGCTCAACTTGCTTTCTCCTTTATTCACAGTCCAGAATCCTAGCTAAAGGAATGGTGTCACTCACAGTAGGCAGTTTTCGCTCCTTAATTAACTTAAGATAACTGCTCATAAGCATGATGAGAGTCCCATCTCTCAGGTGATTATAGATTTCATCAAATAGATAATTGAGATTAACTATCACAACATGTCCATATGAGCTTTTCTATGACAATGAAATCCCTATGGCCAACCCTACATCTACAAAAAAGTACACTGCCATCTTGGGTAAAGTAAAATTGTTTCTGGGGGGAAAACTCAAACTGAAAGCTTACAAGAATGTAAAATGCAAGTGTGCAATAGCAAGTCAGCACAGCCTTCTGGTCAACCACAAACGGGTTTCTCAATAGTAGCAATTGCCTCCCCAGCCACCTACTCAAGTGTTGGCTCCAGGGCCTCTGCCTTTATGTTCTATTTCTTTGGGCAATGATAAACTCTTTTTAAAAAACTGCTTCAAAAATATATCACATGTCAGCACAATGAGGATGTTTGCTTGAGTCAGATATGTGAAAAGGATTGCCAATATCCCCTCATATCTGTTAACAACATGGCTCTGAAATTCAGCGGCCAAAAAGAGGCTGATTGAGAAGAAGCCCAAAGTCAAGGTTGAAGGTAGTAGTGGTGAAAACAGAAAATAAAGCACAATTGAGAAACTAATTTTCTGAAGTTTGACTCCTTGTGTTTGTTAAAAGCCTAAAGATGAGGAAGGCTGAAAAAATGGGAGTCTGTGAGTATGTCTTGGAGAAACTAGCTAGGAAGGTCCTGGTAGAGAAAGGACATCTTGCGGCTGTTGTCGTTGTTGTGAATTATTTAAATAAGAATGTGATGGCACATAACTTCCAGACTGTACACATGTTAGTAACTCACATACATTCAGTATGTTTTCATACTGGGGAAAAGCATTAGTCTCTAGTGGCTTGCCTATAAATCAACTGTATCCTATGCCTCTGCAGACCGATGTCATGCTTACATGGCCATTACATGCCATTGCTTACATGGGTACACCACACAGGTATGGTACCTACTTCGCTTACCATTAAGGGGAGTTCTGAGACAAGAACAGTCATCGTAATCAAGCTGGTGAACACAAAGGTGAATTATCCTGGATTCTAGCCTGGCCCTAGGTTTTTGAGGCAGGGTAAGAAGTTAGAGGGAAGGGTGTTCATGGTGGCTGTTACTGTTCTTTGGAATGACCTAGCATTGTGAAAATTGATGTCTTGCCCTGTGGAGATTGCCCATCCTGCCACAGCTCTGATAACCTACCCCAGCACAAGGAAGAGGCTGGGTTTCCAAGTTCAAGACTTTTCCTAATTACACTGCCATTGATTTATCAGTGTACGCCTCTTGGGACCATGAAGCTATTTTTGGAATTAAAAGTTAGTACACAAAACACAGCTACAGATCAACAATTCCAGGACTATTCCAGGCCCACACCCCTCCAGCTTGCCTCATCTGACCTGGAGTGCTGAGATGAGAAAGCCATTTATATTTCTAGTCTTTCCACACAAATGCACACATGAAGGTGCAGGTATAGATGTATGTGTGTGTGTGTGTGTTTGTGTGTGTTTTACATACATATGAACTGCATATACACTCAAACTTCAACATTGCAATTGGAGGGAAGGCGGTATCAGATGCACACATAATTATGGATCATGAAAGTTTTGGCATATTTAACAGCTATACCAGATCATTTCTTAAATTCTCCTCTTTTCTTTGAGTTGGCCTTCTCCTCCCCACACTCCATTCCCCAAAATTCTAGGGACTGAACCGAGGGCCATACAGACATTAGGACAGATATTTCATCCTCTGGGATATCCTCCTAGTTTAATTTGAAAATATAATTTTCTTGACTAATTATTTAAATTGAAAATTATTAACTAAAAAGGAAAACATTTCTCTTTGAAATATTATTAAGCAAGTGAAAATTTTAAGTATGAACTTTGTACTTTTCAATGTTTAAACACAAACAAAAACTCTTAGGGTCACATAGTTATGGAAATGAAGTGATTCCTGCCAAGTTTCTTTGTCTTTCCCACCACCATGCTAATATGGCTAGCCTCTGTTTGAAAGAGCCACATGTAACTAGTTGGCCTTGAACACATTATGTAGCCAGAGATGACCTTGAACTTCTGCTTTCTCTGCTTCCTAAATGCTGGGATGGGAGCCACTGTGCATGGTTTATTTAGTGCTGGGATGGAACTGAGTGCTTTGTTCATGTTAGGAAAACACTCTACCAGCTAAGCCACAGCTTACTTTTTAAATCTATATTTCAAAGGAGGATCTATGTCAACCTGAAGGAGTTAAGAGACACTTGAGACAAGCCCCAAAAGTAGTTGAGCCTACTCTTTTTTGTTGACTCTTAGTATTTGTGTTTATTTATGAGTTTGTGTCTCTCTGTGTGCACACCATATGGTATAGATAACTACAGAAGACAGGAGAGGAGTGTTAGATTTCCTGAACTTGTAGTTAAAGGATTTTGTGAGCTTCCTGGTATGGGTCCTGGTCCTCAGCTGGAAGAGCAGCAAGAGACCTTAACTACTGACCCATCTCTGTAATCCCCAGGCATGTAAGATTAAAAGCAACAGAGTAGCTGAGTCTTTCTGTGTCAGGGGTCATCATATAAATGAAAATTGTCTGACTTAACTCCAATGTTGAATATGTCTTTTTCTTTCCTTAAGACAAGGTGTCCCAAGACATGGAGCCCTGGTTGGCCGGAAACTTGCTATGTAGAACACACTAGCTTCAAACTCACAGAAACTCTCCTGCTTCTGCCTCTTCCTCTTTAGAATTAGGATTAAAGATATACACCACCACCACTGGCTAGATTATATGTTAAACAAAAAAGACACACATACAATAATGAGGAGCATATTTCAGAAATCACTGGTATAAGCAATTCTTTAAACTTAGAATAACAAAGAGTTTGTTTTTAGCATTATTGAGAATTGACACCACGTGTTGATGACCTTTTTCAGACTTTGGTTCATCTTTCATTTATTTTAACCGCTCTGTAAACATTTCACCCGTATTGCATGCAGGGTCCCCTCCTCATTCTAGTGCTCCCCAGTCTGTGTAATAAACTCTTCACACAGGCAGCAGGAACGGCTTTAAAGGTCACTGGTTCTGACTTCATTAGTGTCTTCCTTGTGAACTTGGAGCAATCCTTTTAGGACACATATACAAAGATAGGTAGAAGTTGGACTTGTTCAAGTAGAAATGGGGTGAAACCTCTCAAAACAGGAAAGACATGTGAATCCTAAGACTCACCAAGGTCTTCTCTCTTCTCCAGAAGAAGCTAATCTTGCCTCTTCCTTTCTCAAAGTCCCCCACTTACCCCTGACTAGCTCTGTCTGGAAACATCTCCCTAAGAGGAAGGAAAGCATCAAAATTCTCAGTTCTGAGCCCTCTGGGCCACTTTTTCAAAAGTATGGTATGCAGTGTCTGGAGGCAAACATGCTTTGACTCTCCCTGACCCTAGAGGAAGGAAACAGGAAGTCTTGCTGGGGAACAGGGGTGAAACAGCCCACGGGGACAGGCTGTCTTCCTACCTCCTGACCCTCTCTCTAATCATGATTACAGAACAGACTGCCTCAGTGCAGGAGGCTGAGCCTTACGCAACATTTGCACACCTCTGTCAAATTCAGAAAACTTATTTTCTGTAAGAAACAGACAGCTCACCAGTAGCTGCAGTTGCCTGTTCAAAACCTGCAGGAGATCAAGCCAGGAAGCATTCTAGCATGGAAGAGAGAGGAACTTCCAGCCCTTTATCTCTAGCTAGTTGATGGCTTCTGAAGACAGAAGCCATCTTTAAGGGTGTGGCCCCTGGTAGCTGGACCATGCTCCAGTTCATGGCTTCACATGTGAGTATAAAGACAGCACAAATTGAACTCAAAAACAACAAAAAGGATTCGCAGTTGGAATGGGTAGGAGGATTGGGGTAGGTGTGGGAGAAGTTAGGGAAAAGGACTGGGCTTGAATATGACCCAAATGCAATGCATACATAGATGAATTTCTCAAAATAATTAATAAAAATATTATACTGATAAAAGAGAAAGAAATAGTCTCAGTGGCAGCTACTGCCCTTGTGTACCATGCCAATCACAGAGTCAGGTCTCCACCTCTCCTTGGGTCCTGAAAAAGACCATGTACATCATCATTTTCTAGATGATAAAACGCAGACTCAGTGACCAAGGGGTAAGGGTGAAACCCTGAGCTGCCTGCTCTCCAATGGTGGGGACAGCTGTGGCTAAATTCTCTCATGTGTCTAGCACCTGCAGATACCAGAACACCAACCCTTGGTATATCTTCAGGTACGCTGCTGCTTTCTGCGCAAGGGTAGGGGGTAGGGCATTGTTTGGAGTTAGAGAAGTACAAAGTAGAAGTCTATACATGAGACACTGGGCCAGAACCTAAGAAGAAGCAGTAACTATAGGAACTAAAGAGTACAGGCCACCCTCATCTTCCCCTTCAGGTCCATCTCTGTCTTTTGGGGTCATGCTCAGTGTCCTATTCTGTATCATCATATCTTCAATAAAACGTTGCTCACAACAGGGATGAAGCAACTCTCAGGAATAGGCTCTCCTCTTCCCTGCTGATGCTGGGATGAGTAAGCATCGCAGAAAGGGATATTGCAGGAAATCATTCTCCTCAGCTTCTGAACCAGAGGGAGTCCTTGGCCCACAGCCATGGATCTTGCCAAGTTCTTATGATACCTCCCCTCACCCTCCTACTTTCGTGCCACATTTTGCCCAAGGAGAAGCCACTAGGTGGGCAGTTTTTCCATGATTCAAGTCAACTATCGACTTAGCTGCTTCACCTCTTCCGTTAACTTGTCATAGTGGCATTTCCCCCTATGAGATAGATCCTCACTGGAAAAGCAATGCAGACAAGTAAACAGGTAATTTCTGTAATTTATTGAGCAAAAATTGAGGCGTAGACATTAGAAGATCATGAGTATGTGTGTGTCTGAGTATTAGCAGTAGAGGCATGGGTCCCTCTTTCTTCCCTGTTGTAAAATCTTCCCTCTTACCTCTATCCCTACAAAGCCAGCCTCGCTGACTCAGGCCTCTTTGTGTTTTATTCTTTTTTTTTTTTTTACAATGTGATTACATTTTAATTTTTATTCTAGTGAATTATTACAAAAAGAGAGTGTGTTCCCTAATTCCTTTATATGAATAAATGTTATGTAGTACAGGTAAAGAAAACAAATTATTATCAATAATACACATGTATGTATTACTAAACAACTTCTTATACATTATCAAAGTAAGCAAGTTAGGAAATTTTGCCAGCCAGTTTTTCTTAGTAATCTTATAAAATTCTTTAAAAAACTAACAAAATTTAAATTTTTGTATAAAAATATTAGTCATTTATGCTTTATATCCTCAGAATGCATAGCTACTCATCAACAATTTTTATTAAATTGCATCAGGAAGCTGAGGACAAAAATGAGTACAAGAAATTAATCATCACCAGTCCAGTCCTAGTAAGAGAGTCATTTCAGCCAATGGTAGTTAGGATCCAATTTTTCTTGTTTCTTGACCTCAAAAACACCTCAGAGAATATTTTTTCTTTTTTTTTCTTATTTTCATATTTTATTTATATTTCAAATGTTTCCCCCTTTCCAGATCTCCCCTTTGGAACCTCCCCATTCCCTCCGCCCTTCCCCTGACTCTATAGGGATATTCTCCAACCCACCTCCCCACCCCACCCCCCACCCACTCTCATCTTCCCTCCTTGACATTCTCCTATACTGGGGGATATAACACCCTCAGGCCCAAGGGCCTCTCCTCCCCCTGACAGATATCAAGACCCTCCACTGCCACATTTGGGGCCAGCACCATGGGTCCCTCCATGTGTATTCTTTAGTTGGTGGATCAGTCTCCAGAAGTATCAGGTCAGGCCAGTTGCCAGTGTTGCTACCTCCCTGGGGCTGCACACTCCCTCAGCTCCTTCAGTCCTTTCTCCAAGCCCTCCATCTGGGACCTCGTACTCAGTACTACTGTTCCTGCAAAGTGACTCTTGGGTATTTCAAACTTTTAGGCTAATAACCACTTAACAGTGAGTACATACCATATTCATTCTTTTGTGACTGCGTTACCTGGCTCAGAATGATGTTTTCAAGATCCATCCATTTGCTTGTGAATTTCATGAAGTCATTGTTTTTAATAGCTGAGTAGTATTCCATTGTGTAAATGTACCACATTTTCTGTATCCATTCCTCTGTGGAGGGACATCTGGGTTGTTTCCAGCTTCTGGCTATTATAAATATGGCTGCTATGAACATAGTGGAACATGGGTTTTTATTACATGTTGGAGCATCTTCTGGGTATATGCCCAGGAGTGGAATAGCTGGGTCCTCAGGTAGTATTATGTCCAATTTTCTGAGGGTCCGCCAAACTGATTTCCAGAGAGGCTGTATCAATTTGCATTCCCACCAGCAATGGAGGAGTGTTCCTCTTTCTCCACATCCTCGCCAACATCTGCTGTCACCTGAGTTTTTGATCTTAGCCATTCTGATTGGTGTGAGGTGGAATCTCAGGGTTGTTTTGATTTGCATTTCCTGATGACTAAGGATGTTGAACATTTCTTTAGGTGCTTCTCAGCCATTCGAGTTTCCACAGTTGAGAATTCTCTGTTTAGCTCACTTCCCCATTTTTTGATAGGGTTATTTGGATCTCTGGCATCTAGCTTCTTGAGTTCTTTGTATACTTTGGATATTAGCCCTCTATCAGATGTAGGATTGGTAAAGATCTTTTCCCAATCTGTAGGTTGCCGTTTTGCCCTAATTACAGTGTCCTTTGCCTTACAGAAGCTTTGTAATTTTATGAGGTACCATCTGTCAATTCTTGACTTTAGAGCACAAGCCATTGGTGTTCTGTTCAAGAACATTTCCCCTGTGCCCAAGTGTTCGAGACTCTTCCCTACTTTCTCTTCTATTAGATTCAGTGTATCTGGTTTTATGTGAAGGTCCATGATCCACTTGGACTTGAGCTTTGTGCAGGGAGATAGGAATGGATCAATTTGCAATCTTCTACATGTAGACCGCCAGTTGATCCAGCACCATTTGTTGAAGATGCTGTCTTTTTTCCACTGTATGATTTTAGCTCCTTTGTCGAAGATCAAGAGACCATATGTGTATGGATTCATTTCTGGGTCTTCGATTCTATTCCATTGATCAACCTGCCTGTCACTGTACCAATACCATGCAGTTTTTATCACTACTGTTCTGTAGTACAGCTTGAGGTCAGGGAGGCTGATTCCCCCAGAAGACCTTTTATTGTTGAGGATAGTTTTTGCTATCCTGGGTTTTTTGTTATTCCATATGAATTTGAGAATTGCTCTTTCTAGGTCTACAAAGAATTGAGTTGGGATTTTGATGGGGATAGCAATGAATCTGTAGATTGCTTTCAGCAGGATGGCCATTTTAACTATGTTAATCCTGCTGATCCATGAGCATGGGAGATCTTTCCATCTTCTGAGGTCTTCTTCGATTTCTCTCTTCAGAGACTTGAACTTCTTGTCATACAGATCTTTCACTTGTTTGGTTAGAG
>JADRCH010000153.1:4886052-4955529 GCA_019843965.1 Rhynchomys soricoides | reverse complement strand
ACCATGTGGTTTTTTTCTTTGAGTTTGTTTATGTAGTGGATTACATTAATGGATTTCCAGATATTGAACCATCCCTGCATCCCTGAGATGAAGCCTACTTGATCATGGTGAATGATTGTCTTGATGTGTTCTTGGATTTGGTTTGCAAGAATTTTATTGAGTATTTTTGCATCGATATTCATAAGGGAAATTGGTCTGAAGTTTTCTTTTATTGTTGGGTCTTTGTGGGCCTTTGGTATCAGTGTAACTGTGACCTCATAGAATGAATTGGGTAGTGTTCCTTCTGTTTCTATTTTATGGAATAGCTTGAAGAGTATTGGTATTAGGTCTTCTTTGAAGGTCTGATAGAATTCTGCACTGAACCCATCTGGTCCTGGGCTTTTTTCTGTTGGGAGACTTTTAATGACTGCTTCTATTTCTTTAGGAGTTATGGGACTGTTTAGATGGTTTATCTGATCCTGATTTAACTTTGGTAATTGGTATCTGTCTAGAAACTTGTCCATTTCCTCCAGATTTTCCAATTTTGTTGCATATAGGCTTTTGTAGTAGGATCTGATGATTTTTTTAATTTCCTCAGAGTCTGTTGTTATATCTCCATTTTCATTTCTAATTTTGTTAATTTGGATACTGTCTCTGTGCCCTCTGGTTAGTCTGGCTAAGGCTTTATCTATCTTGCTTATTTTCTCAAAGAACCAGCTCCTGGTGTTGTCGATTCTTTGTATAGTTCTTTTTGTTTCTACTTGCTTGATTTCAGCCCTTAATTTGATTATTTCCTGCCTTCTACTCCTCTTGGGTGTATTAGCTTCTTTTTGTTCTAGAACTTTCAGATGTGCTATTAAGCTGTTAGTGTATGCTCTCTCCAGTTTCTTTTTGGAGGCATTCAGAGCTATGAGTTTTCCTCTTAACACTGCTTTCATTGTGTCCCATAGGTTTGGGTAACTTGTACTTTCATTTTGATTGAATTCTAGGAAGTCTTTAATTTCCTTCTTTATTGCTTTCTTGACCAACTTATCATTGAGTAGAGCGTTGTTCAGTTTCCATGTGTATGTGGGCTTTCTGTTGTTGTTGTTGCCATTGAAGACCAACCTTAATCCGAGGTGATCTGATAGGAGTCATGGGATTATTTCAATCTTCTTATATCTGTTGAGGTTTGTTTTGTGACCAATTATATGATCAATTTTGGAGAAGGTACTATGAGGTGCTGAGAAGAAGGTATATTCTTTTGATTTAAGATGAAATGTTCTATAGATATCTGTTAAACCCATTTGGTTCATAACATCTGTTAGTTTCACTGTCTATGTTTAGTTTTTGTTTCCAGAATCTGTCCATTGTTGATAGTGGGGTGTTGAAGTCTCCCACTACTATTGTGTGAGGTGCAATGTGTGCTTTGAGCTTTAGTAGAGTTTCTTTTTTTTAATGTGGGAGCTCTTGCATTCGGGGCATAGATGTTCAGAATTGAGAGTTCTTCTTGATAGATTTTTCCTTTGATGAGTAAGAAGTGTCCTTCCTCATCCTTTTTGATGAATTTTGGTTGAAAGTCAATTTTATCCGATATTAGAATGGCTAATCCAGCCTGTTTCTTGGGACCATTTGCTTGGAAAATTGTTTTCTAGCCCTTTACTCTGAGGTAGTGTTTGTCTTTAATATCGAGGTGCGTTTCCTGGATGCAGCAAAATGCTGGGTCCTGTTTATGGATCCAGTCTGTCAGTCTGTGTCTTTTTATTGGGGAGTTGAGACCGTTGATGTTAAGAGATATTAAAGAATAGTGATTGTTATTTCCTGTTATTTTTTATTTTGTTTATATTGTTTGTGTGGCTATCTTCTTTTGAGTTTGTTGAAAGATTACTTACTTTTTCTTGAATGTAGTTTCCCTCTTTGCATTGGCATTTCCCATGTATTATTCTTTGTAGGGCTGGGTTTGTGGAAACATACTGTGCAAATTTGGATTTGTCGTAGAATATTTTGGTTTCACCCTCTATGATTATTGAGAGTTTTGCTGGGTATAGCAGCCTGGGCTGGCATTTGTGTTCTTTTAGAGTCTGTATGAGCTCTACCCAGGATCTTCTAGCTTTCATAGTCTCTGGTGAGAAGTCTGGTGTAATTCTCATAGGTCTGCTTTTATATGTTACTTGCCCCTTTTCCCTTACTGCTTTTAATATTCTTTCCTTGTTTTGTGTATTTGGTGTTTTGACTATAATGTGATGGGAGGAAATTTCTTTTCTGGTCCAGTCTACTTGGAGTTCTGTCAGCTTCTTGTATATTTATGTTCATCTCTTTCTTTAGGTTAGGGAAGTTTTCTTCTATAATTTTGTTGAAGATATTTACTGGTCCTTTAATTTGGGAGTCTTCACTCTCTTCTATACCTATTATCCTCAGGTTCTGTCTTCTCATTGCATCCCGGATATCTTGGATGTTTTGGTTTAGGAGCTTTTTGCATTTTGTGTTTTCTTTCACTGTTGTGTCCATGTTTTCTATGGTATCTTCCGCACCTGAGATTCTCTCTTCCATCTCTTGTATTCTGTTGGTGATGCTTGCATCTATGACTCCTGATTTCTTTCCTATGATCTCTAATTCCAGGGTTGTCTCCCTTTGTGATTTCTTTATTGTTTCTATTTCTGTTTTTAATTCCTGAATGGTTTTGCTCATTTGAATGATTGTGTTTTCCTGTATTTCTGCCTGTTTGATTGTGTTTTCCTGTAATTCTTCAAGGGATTTTTGTGTGTCCTCTTTAAGGGCTTCCAGTTGTTTACCTGTGTTCTCTTGTATTTCTTTAAGGGAGTTATTTATTTCCTTCTTAAAATCTTCTATCATCCTCTTGATAAGTGATTTTAAGTCTGAGTCTTCCTTTTCTGGTGTGTTGGGATATCCAGGGCTGGCTGTGGTGGGAGAGCTGAGTTCAGCTGAAGCCAAGTAGTCTTGGTTTCTGTTCCTTGTGTTCTTGCCCTTGCCTTTCGCCATCTGGTTATCTCTGGAGTTAGCTGGTCTTTCTCTCTCTGACTGTGGCTTGTCTTTCCTTCAAGCTCAGATGTCAATATTCCTGGGAGACCAGTTCTTTCTTCCAGCTGTTCTTCAGACCCTTCGTCTGGAGTCCTCCTGTTGCTGGCTCCTCAGCACAAGTGGGCAGGTAGCTTTCTCTCTGAGCTACTTGTATATGGAGAGGCCTGTTGGCCCAGGTGGGGTTTCTGGCCACAGGTGGAATCAGGCAGGCTCTTACCTCCCGGCTTTTCCTCAGTCCCTGCATCTGGAGCCCGCCTTCCGCTGCCTCCTCAGCACAAGTCTGTGTTTTATTCTTATGTGTTATCTCTAAACCAGGGTCTCCTGTAGCCCAGGCTGGCATTAAACTTGCTATGTAGCCAAGGGCGACCTTGAATTTCTAATCCTTCCAAGGGCCAGGATTTTAGGCATGAAGCTCCCTCGGCTGGCTGGTGCCACTGGGATTTTCTTAGCTACATTAAGCAGTTTCACTCCTCAAAGCCTCTAGCTCCCAGTGTGTGTCTTGGGGCCTCTCAGCAAAGGGCCCTCCAAGGCTGCTTGCTCTACCTCCAAGCTAATATTAAGCATCTTGAGAACCAGAAATGCTTCCTATCAAGAGCGCTTTGAGGAAACATGAATTTCAGTTTGGCTTGTGTGTTTGGGAAAGATGGACAGTTTTAACCCCAGAAAGGCCACAAAACCAGTTCCAACATTCACCACGTAAATCCTTCCCTAGCCAAAGGACATCATTATGGTGGCTTGGAAAGTGGCACCTCCTTGAGTAGTTTGGTCAGAGGGCAACTTTTGGGGATTTGGTTCTCTAATTCCACCGTGATAAGATAGGTTTGGTAGCAAGTATCTTTACCCAATGAGCTGTCTTGGCTTCCCTTTTAAACCTTAAGTATCAAAGATTTTAGTTGGTCTTCTGTAGTGTCCATGCTCCTGGTCTGTAGCTCAGAGATGTCAGAGGGTTTCAGCTCCACCCTTACCCCCAACCCTGTAAACAAAGGAGCAGGGGTGGGAGATGGGGGGGTAAGGAACACACAAATCCCTTCCCATCCATCCTTCCAACCCTTTCTTGTCAGTGAGCACTGTTTCCTAGCCTCTTCCTGCCTTATCTCCTCAGGAGGAAATAACAGCAGGCAGGATGTATTTTCACTTTGCTAGCAGACCACACTCAGACACACAGACCTGTCTTTGCATTCTCTGTCCATTCCATGAAGACTCAGTTTCAAACTCTTCTGGATTATGGAAGGTTGCTTAAATGCGGCAGCATGAAAGCCCTCCAAAGGAACAGACTGCCTGATTCAAGTGTTTATTCTGGGCAACAATCTGCTTCCTGCTTTGCAAACAGAGGTTTCAAAGGACCAATTCTTAAAATTCCAAAGAACCCTACAAGTGACCATATTTTGACCCCTTACAGACCAAACGGACCAGAATATCAGAGATATCTGAATTGGGGTTTTATGAAATTACAGAAATGTTTAAAAATAAAAGACATGTTTATAGCAAAGAAGAGAATTAGCGATCTTCCTCACAGGACATTTCTAATTTTAGTGTGACCTAAGAATGATCCAAGGAATTTTTGGCGAATTCCTGGCCTTTACATTCAAGAGAGTGGGATTGCTGTGCACAATGGTGATTCTAACGTGTGTGTGTGTGTGTGTGTGTGTGTGTGTGTGTGTGTGCCGGGGTGGGTGGGGTCTGGTTACAAAATCCTACAGCCGACCCCATACTCTAGAATCTAAAACCAGAAGTGGGGCATACAAACTAGCATTCTATTAAGCTCCATGGCGTTTCTACATGGAAATTTAGTAGTTATGGAGGGAGGGAGGATTGCCTTGTTCAATCATTTCTCATGCAGAAAAGATACTAATGATGCTTGATTCCTAGCCTTGGGTGAGGTAACCAGAGTCTCCAGGTGCCCTTAGAAAAATGATGGATGAAAAAAAAGAGGAGTTCTCTGGGGTCAATCCATGGAGCATCTCTCCTATACCCCAACACACACACACACACATACACACACACACACACACACACACACACACACTGATTGATGGCCAATCCCGTTAGTCATTACAACTTCGGTTCCCACGTCCAACTTTGCCTATTCCTATGCCTTACCCATTCTACCCAGTTTTACTGAGACACAACTGACAAGAATTGAAGTTATTTATGGTGTATCAAATGATGATTTTAGACGTGAATGCCTTGTATTTTATATATAAATGCCTAAAAATGGCTGCCATCCCTGATGCATTGCCTTCCCTCGTCCTTCATGGGCCAGTTCAAGGTCATTACTGCAGGGATCCTCCCTGGCTGTGTGCATGCCCTTTCTTCCTTCTGTCTGAGGAGCTAAACCGCCTTGCAAAGATCTATTCTTAGGCTCTCTGGCTTCCTGTAGTATTCCATCCCTGTCAGTGTTTGTGCACTTTTCAAGCAAGCACCTCACACTATGCAATCCAGAGAAGCGGGTGTTCATTCATGTGTGTGAATGATCCTTGAGCTGGCATACTATCAGAGTTCTAGAAGAAGTGAGAACTTGGGCCGTGACGCCATACTACATGGGCTAAAAGGCCTACCACTTATTAACTCAGGAAGCACAGCAAGTTATTTAACCTTTCCCTTGCTCCGTTTTCTCGCCTGTGAAATGGAGGCAGTAGGTATAATTACGTCATAATAAATGATGTTATTCACAGTGAGTGCTCAGAGCTGAGCTGGGTAAGTCTTAGGGCCTCAATGCTAGCAAGAAAAGAGCCAGAAGGACCTAAGATGCTTCTCTCTGTAGACACCACCACATACACAGTCAAATTCCTACTCTTTCTTTCTTCTCTCCCTCCGCCCCTCCAAATTGTCCAAAGTTCTTTCTAGGTTACTAATTGGTTTTCTTCTTTCTCTTTCTGTTTCTTTCTACAATGTGGTATGAGTCGACAGCTAAGATTCCACGTATACAACCACCTTGAATCACTAATGTATCTCCATGACTGTGTGAGTATATGCGTTTATAGATGTTCAAGTTTTATGGGTTAGTTTTTGAGTCTAAAATGGAACCAATCAATCTCAGTCAACTGAGAATATTAGCCAAATCCACAGTGAGGGTGTGTCTTAATTTTGAAGACTAATGTATCACAATAGATAAGAATAAGAAATATGTGTTCTTAACTGCTCTAGCATCTCTAGCCCCCTATATTCTTGGATAGTCTCTAACTTACTATGTAGCCCAGGTTGGCCTCTAACGTGCATTACCCCTTCAGTTTTGCCCTCCCCAAGTGCTCAGATCACAAACCTACACACCACATCTGGCTTTAGTTAAATATTTACTATTTTTCTTAATCCTACCCTTTCCTGAGTATGTCCATTCATATCAGTGAGCTGAGAAGCATTTATTCACTGGTTAAACAGATTTGAGAACCTACTTTGTATGGAGTGTTTTCTTTTTCCCTGTTCCTCTTGCTTTTCATTTGTTCTTCTTTAATTTTTCTTCTATAATAGGCATCAAACCTAGAGCTTTTCCCAAGCTACACATTTATTCTACCACCAAGTTATAATAACTCCAGCCCAGAATACTGTCTTAATGCTTTAAGAGAGAACCCAAGATCATAGACTTTCCTGTTGGAAGAGCTGCTGATGCTCTTCTTGTTATTGGTGATTTCTGTCTCCTCTTCATCTTCTTCTTCTTCCTCTTCCTCCTCCTCCTCCTCCTCTTCCTTTAAATTTTCTGAGACAGGGTTTCTCTGGGTGTAGCCCTAGCTGTCCTGGAACTCTTCTTGTAGACCATACTAGCCTGGAACGTACAGAGGTCCACCTGCCTCTGCCTCCTGAGTACTGGGATTAAAGGTGTGCCCCACAACAGCCTGGCCCTGTCTCTTCCTGAGAACAATTCTCATCTTAAGAGTATACTGAGCACTTCTGATGAAACTTTTAATGTAATATGTCAGCTAATATTTATAATATTGTATAAATTAGGTAACTATTTCCACTTCAAATGAGAAGACTGGTAAAAAGCAAAACAACTTTTCCAGGCTTAAGACAAAAGAAAAAACTACGCAAACTGAAGAAAATCAATCATAGCAAGAAAGTTCAGGCAGAATCTGAGCCCCAAGCCTAGCTCTTGCCACTATATTATACTGGGTTCTAAGACAAAAAAGTGCTCACATGTAAGTTATGAGCTAGAGTGCAAATCATGAACCTACAGGTCAAGATTCTTTTCTGTTGATGGGATAAAAAATTTTGAAGGGGCAATTTAGGCAAGAAAGGATTTTGTTTAAGTTCACACTTCTGGGTTACAGTCTACTGCTGGTTACACCATACCTACAGTCGAGAACAGAGAGGAATAAATGTTTGTGTGCTTGTTTACATAGCTGCATGTGTTCAGCTTGATTTCTCTACTCTTATACAGTCAGGACCCCTTGCCTAGGGAATGGTGCTACCCACAGTGAGCCAAGTCTTTCCACATTAATTAACATAACAAAAGCAACACTCCTTCGTGCATGCTAATAGGCTAACCCAAAGTAGATAATCCCTTATCACTTCTCTCTTCCCAGGTGACTCTAGGCTATGTCAAATTCACAAGCTAACCATCACATCTGCCCTGAACAACGCATGGAAGGGCCCTTATGCCACCATTGTGAATGGTCTTCTAAACCAAGGTTGTGGAGTATTTTCTAGAAAACGGTTCTTATACATGAAGAAGTATCCTACCAACTCTGAGGTCCAAGAAAATGCTGCTTGGAAAATGTGCACTCTCCTACCCTGACTCCTACCCTCCTTCATCTAGGGTCTGATTTCAAAGGCGCAGGGAGCCTGGGAACCTGCATTTTTCCATCACTCCACACCCATCCTATCATACCTGTATTCACCATGCTTGGCATCTCTGGTCCTTTGTCGTTTACAGTTCTTTTGCATTGCTATATTGTAAAAATAGAGACTAGAGACTGGGGAGGTGGTATGGTTGGTTGGTATTACTATACAAATGTGAGAGTCAAGTTCATATCCCTAGAGAATATGTAAGAATCTGGTGTTGCAGTGTATACCTATAAACCCAGTGCTTGGAGACAGACACAGGGTAATCCATTAGACCTGGCTGGTTAGACAGTATGCCTAAATTGCTGTGAGCTCCAGACTCAGTGACAGAACCTAATATAGATATTTCCAGTCTCCGAAGAAGAGGTAGAGAGAGATGGAAGAAGAAATTCAATATCAAGCTCTAGCCTCCACACACATTCACCTGTGTGCACACACACACACTTGTACCTACACACACATACACCTACACACATGCATGCACACATGTACACCTACACATATGTGTACCTACACACTCATACACCTATACACACATGCACTTACACACACATGAACACACACACAAATAAATACTATAAAGAGATTAGGTTTATTGAAACAAACAGCAATGCACATCCGCTCTGCTGACAGCCTAACAGAGACTGTGGGATCCCATCCACCACCCAAACTCGGGGAAGCCTGTGTCCATTCTTCCTCTTCATCGGAGAAAGAAGGTTGGACGGCTGCTCCACTGACATGGGGTTCACACGCTTCCTCCATAATTACCATGGTTCTCCCTCAGACGATGCTGCAAACTGCTCTCGGGGTTCTGAACGGAGAACAAACAAGTGGCAGAGTGCATGCTTCAAACGCTCCCTGAGCGAAAACTGAAACGTAGCAGACAGCCACATGGCCGGTCACGTCTACTTTATAAACAAGATGGAAACTCACAGAGGAAACTGTCAGAATTGTGATGGTGATGAGAACTGGGGATGTTTCAAACCTTCCTCCGGAGAGAAAAGTGTGCCTGTGCACATGTGTGCAAAAGAGGGGAGGGGCACACCGTTTGCTCACTTGTCCTGATACTAAGAGAATTCCAGTCAGTGTTTCTAGAGAGCACAGAAGAGTCTCAATGAAGATGAGAACTCACAGCTTTCTACTAATTCTTCCCATCCTTAGTTCAGACAGCTGTCTGATTTCTTTGCACCCTCACCATGCACGAAAGTGTGCACCTGCACATATTTATATCATATGATCTAGAATTTTCTAGACCTTCTACATCTCCTTTGTGCTTAGTGGTATTGCAGAAGTGTGTTTAGTAAACCATTCTTAAATAATTAAAAGATCTTTCAATTTGCTGTGCCTCTGCTTTAGTCAACAAGCACACTCTAAGCGCAGGGTGGGGGTGGGAGGAATGGGAAGCAACGAAGGAACTGGAATTGAATTAGCAGTTTTCGTAGAAATGCACAGTATAAGAAAGTAAGTTGTAGTCTTATCAAGTCTAAACAACAATATGGTGCATGGATATAACTGAATGGACATTTGTTTTCTGCAATGTATTATTACATATTATCTCTTCTCCATTGACCCATTGCATGCACACACAATCACATGCACATGCACACACAAGCACAAAGGCATGCGTGCACAGGTACTGGCGTGTTGCAGGTGCATACATAGAACAGAAATGCATAACATTTTTTGCTTTCCAGAGTAGGTTTTTGGGGTTTTTTTGTTTTTTTTTTGTTTTGTTTTGTTTGGGTTTTTTTTGTTTTTTTGGGTTTTTTTTTGTTTGTTTGTTTTTGGTTTTTTTAGCTAGGAAGAACCACAGGGCACCAGCAGGAGAGGTTAAGTAGGACTCTCTAGTAATGTCTCCACTTGTTCTTTGAGGAACAACAAAGAGAGGAAGCATAGCCTCTATGGAAGGAAATTCCCAGGCTGCACATGGACATTCGCAACCTGCCCTGTGAACCCCTGAGGGGTGTCTGATAATAAACACTTGGCCAACAAAACAACCCAGAGGGCATTTTTACAAGCATTCCTGTACTCTTACCACGGGGCTAGAAAACATTTTTCTGCATCTTGGGTACCTGGAAGAGCCTGCACAGACACCTGCTGACAAGGCCCAGATATCATAGCTCTGTACTGAGCTGCTGTTTCTACATACAGGTCCCCTGTGCTCCCTGAGCCTTTGATTATGCTGGGGCTGAGGCTGGGCCTTGAGCCACTGGAATTAGGATCACAAGGCAGGGCGGGCATGGAATGCTGCATGTCGACCCAAGACCCACCTTTTCCTGTCCCCTGAGACCCCCACACAAACCAGGGCACTGACCCTTAAACAGTGCTGTACAGACCTTTCTCGGGAGTGTGGAAGGAGGGATTAAAATATAAGGGGCAGTGAAGCCAAATGAGTATTTTTTGGTTTGGAGGGGGTTTTGGAGCCTTAATATGTGAGTGCGTGGATGTGTACACGTGTGTGCGTGAACATTCTTTTTGTGGCAAGTTTGCCTGTCATTCCTCAGAGGCTACCCATCTTGGGTTTTTTTTTGTTTTGTTTTGTTTTGTTTTTGTTTTGTTTTGTTTTGTTTTTGTTTTGTTTTGTTTTGTTTTTTTGAGTCTTTAATTTCCCTGGAGTCCACTAAGTAGACCAGGTTAGCTGGTCAACAGAGCCTCAAAGATGAACTGATGAACTTGTCTTTGCTTTCCCAGCCCCTGGACCATAAACATTCCACCATACCCATCTTTTTATGGGGGTCCCAGGGACTGAAATGGTGTCCTCAAGCTTGCATGCCAGGCACACCGCTTACTGAAGTATCAGTACAGCCCAGGTTTTAGGAAGTTCTGAGAGAAGATCTCATCACGTAGCTTGGGGTAGCCTGGAACTCTGTGTGTAGCCCAGGCTAACTTTGAACTTGGAGGAACACTCCTGCCTCTGCTTCTCTGGTGTTAAGATTAAATTCATTAGTGCAACATACTTTTAATCCTAGCACTAGGGAGCTAGAGGCAGGTGGATCTCTGAGTTCAAGGCCAGCTTGGTCTATAGATGGAGTTTCAGGACAGCCAAAGCTACACAGAAAAGCCCTATCTGGGGTTGGGGCAGGGGGATTAGAAGCATGTGCCATCACACCCAGGCAAAGTGGCATTCTGGACCTCTTTGTCTACAGTAGCTGGATTTTCATATTTTCATAAGAATTACTTATAAGGAACGTTTAACAATGTGGAATCAAACTGTAAAACCTTAGGCAAAAGTCTAGTAAAGGTCTGATAGTTTATAATATACTGGGTTATTTACCTCCAAATTAATAAGACATGAGACCTATCTTGAAGATGACTAAGTCAACACCTACAATAATAACAAAATTCTGAGTGGTTCACTAGCTGGTGTTTGCATGCATGTTGGGTTGGTGTGTGTGCTCTTATGATTTTCATTTTCCTGTAATGTGCTGAAAACCCCTTTGTTATACAAGGCAACCTGTATCCTCAAACGCCATCCCTGTCTCAAAACTCCATCAGAATCCAGCATCCAGCACTGGTGAGGAGTATAGCCTTGGCTGCAAACAGAAAGCAGATCTTTTATTTTTGAATTGCCATCACTGGTGTCTGAGATATTTTTAGATGAAAAGAAATCAGACCTATCTTCCCATGTGTGTTTGCCCAGAGTGGAGGACGACCTCCATCTTGACCCCCTGCACTCAGGATCACATTGAGTAGACTGAGGGGGAATGACAGCTTCCATGTTTCCCTCTAGGTGGGGTTAACAGAGTCTCTGCTCAAGCCTCCCTCTGCCCTTTGTACTGCAACAATGGACGGAAACACAGCCTTGTTAGAGGAAATTCCCAGGGCCCTGCTTCGGACGTTAGACAGTTGCTTTGCTATGCTGTGTAGCCAAAGCGCGTCTAAAAATAAACACATAGGTCTTCGAAGGTTCTGTAATGTGGCCCTGCACTGTTGGTTCTATTGCAAAGGGATTTTAAAGAAAGCAAACCTAGGTAAACCTGCAGAATAAACTATAGTGTGCCTCTGTCTCTGCCAACAAGCTCCAGCATTGTTGGTACTCTTCTATAGAAAGGAGGATTGCTCTTCTTTTTCCTTCTCCTGGGATCTTGATGTGAGGCTGGAGGAAGCAAAGGTGTGCTGTGATGCAGCCCAGCATCTTTAGAAGGATGTGCGGCATCCTAAACAGACTGCAAGAATAACCAGTTCTTCTGAGTCTATCAAGAGCCCAGTATTAGCCTAGAATTTTTCAATAGCCTGAGCCCACTTACGATTATCCTTATTTCTCTAGGAATCTCCAAGTTGTCAGCTGGCAGTGGCTGTGAATAATGTGGTCCTTTTTACAAGAATTAAAGGCAGGTGGAAGGTTGGAGAACTTGACATTGGAACAGACGGACAGCCAGCTCCAGCCAGCTCTCTTCTCTCCCTAGAGAGTCCAACGCATGCTCAGAGGAGCATGGAGCTATTTAGCTTCAACGTATTTCAGATTTCTGAGTGGCTAAGAACACACATTCCTGCAGGAATCCTTCGGTTTTGGAGCTAGTGATATTTGCCCAATTCTGTGTTGACTGAAAATGTCTCCAAACACAGCAGTTTCCCATCAAATAAGAATGTTTGTAACCCAAGAACCAAGCCACGATCAACTTGTAGAGTGACCCAAGAGCAGTTTGGGGTGAAGTTTTTCCCTCTTCTTCGTTCTTGTTTCGGTTTTTGAGCTTTTTCCTGGAAGTCCGACTTAATCTATTGTTGCAAGGATTCTATTTTTAAATTATGGCAGCCAAAAAATAAGACTAGAGAGTGAAAAGTCAGCTCACGTCATTCCATGCTAGTGACTTTTTTTTTTTTTTTTTCAGTTCTTTATCTGGTGGCTTGGATTAGGTCACTGACATCGTGAGACTCTCAACAGTGGAAAGGGACCTTGGAGGTCATCGCTCAGACCCCACCCGTTCAGTCATCCCTTTGGGAACACCCTGACCGCTGGTCTCCTAGGGTGCTGGAATGCTGCCCAGGACAGGGTGTTCCCCCAACCCCCACAAGACAACGCGCCCATTTTTAGACAATTCTGATGGTGGGTAAATCCTTCCACATACTGAGTTGTAATCTTACCCTATAATTTCTATTCCATGATCTGGTTGCTTTCTCTTTTCCACACGAGTGACCTTTTGAGTAATCAAAGGTAATTGCATGCTATGACTGTAGCTCTTCCTTCAGATACCTGTGTGTCCTTCCGCTGTTCTGTGGGTGAGCCTTTTCTCAATTTCGTCATCTTAGTCTCTTTTAACATCTGGGATAGTGCTTTTCCTTGGTGTGGCTGGGTGTATTTGCAAGCTATTGCACCCGGATCAGGATCAGGGTGCCTCCTCCTCTGCTGTCTGCTTTTTTTTTTTTTTTTTTTTTTTTTTGACATAAGGTCTCTTTTCTGAATCTGGAGATCAATGGTTAGGTTAAATTACAAGGACAGCAAGCTCTAGACATCCACTTATCTCTGGCTGCCACCCCCCCCCCCAGGACCAAGATTATAGAAGTGCAGTGCCACACCTTCCTTTTAGTAGGTGATAGAGATGCAAACACAGGCTCTCAAGTCTGAGTGGCAAGCATTTTACCCACTGAGCCATCTCCCCAGCTCTGCCAACATAGGTCAGTCAAGCAACTTGTTACATATGTCAGCTAAGTAGTCTTCTTTTCACCTTGTGTGTTAGAACCTATTTTCAGAACCGAAATCAAGATTTAGAAAGATACGACAATCACCTATTGACGGACGGAACAAACAGGAATTGAAAACTGCCTCTGCCTCTTTTTACCCCCATAGCAGGTTCTGATTCCAAAGGAAAAGTTGAGGAAGGTGAGGTGCCACTCCCCCGGAATCCCAACACTTAGAGAGAGGCAGGAGGATCAAGAGTTCAAGGTTATTCTCTGCTCATCTAATGAGTAATATAGGAGCCAGCCTGGGCAGCCAGCATCCCTGTCTCCTAAAAGGGGGGTAGAAGAAAATAAGAAGAAAGGGGGAAAGAAAAGGAGGAAAAGGGGAAGGAAGGGGGATGAGCGGATATTGTATCATATAAATAAACACCGCTTTCAGCCCTAATCTATGTACAGCCATCCACTGGAACCATCCCATGCAGGTTAACGTGCTTTTGGTGGCTACCACTGTTGCTTATCACTAAGAGACCCGAGTGGAAATTTGTGTAGTTACGAAAAGAGCTGCAGGGCTGCTGTGCAAAGGAACAGTAAGTGAAAGGTGACGAAGTATGCGCAGCAGGAAGCAAGAGGAAATTCTGGATGTCCATGTGGTAGAGGAACAAGAAAACCAAGGTTAAAGGACAGGGGAAGAAGTCACTTGAGAAGGCCTGAGCAGTTTTGTGCCATCCTAACCTAGTGGTTGGGTCTGCACACGTAGAGGGTAGTGTTTTCCTTGCAGCTCCATCGGAGCTGTTGCTCAGTGGTGTCCTAGGAAAAGATACAAAGGACAATAGGAAAGTCTGTGGCTGGAGTTAAAGGCAGATTCCCTTAGGATCTTTTGGTGACTTTGCCTCAGAAAACTGCAGCTCATTGCCCTTTAAATTATCAAGAGAGGTGGGGGAATATAGCCTATTGGTAGGTGGTTTGCTTGCTTAGCATGCATGAGCCCTGGGTTCCATCCCTGGTACAGCATAAACTGGGTATGATAAGAGCAGGGCTGTAAACCCAAGGCTTGGAGGTGAAAGCAGAGGCACCAGAAGTCCAAGGTCATAGTTCTTGGGACCATAGTTCAAGGCTAGCCTGGAATACATAAGACCCTCTTTCAAAACAATCATGAGCCAATGTGAGAACAGAGGCTCCCAGACCTCTGTCCACTGAGTGAAGCTAAAGCTTCCCTGTTCACCACAGCATAAAACCAAGGCTTAGTGAAAGGTAGTAGACCCAAAGTCCCCTGGAGAGACAGCCACAGGTGAAGTGTTATATAGCCAGAGACCCCAAAACATAGTACAAGTTGTTCTGTACAACCACACTGTATCAAAACTCTCAATTCCCTCATGTGCATATGTTAATAATATTTGTTAACCATCAGATCTCTTTGTCCCCTCCTCCCCTTTTAGGCAAACGTAGGAGAGAGGATGATGAAAGGTCCTCTGCTGAGGTTCCCATCCTTACGTTTGTCATCACTGTGTTTCTATCACCCAGCCAGCTGCCTGATAGGGGGAAGGTGGTCAATCCATACTGCTGAGAAAGCAAGTCTCTGACTAAGTGTGGTGAAGAGCAGAAAGCAGAGATTGGGAAGTAAGTGCCTGATGAGAGAGGCCAGCTATCCAGAGATGTGAAGACTTTAAAAAACGCAGGGCGCGCAGCAGAGCATCCTCAAAACACTTGGTAAATAGCTGAATCCATAAAGGCTCAGATCAAAAGAGTAGGGGAAAATCTTCCTGGAAAACTTGAACTATGATCTCATTCTGGTCATGAATTCAAATTATTTGGCTGGTACACACATTCATTTGTTCGTTCCTTCCTTTCTTTCTTCCTTCCTTCAATTAGATAATGCTGATTGAATACAAACAATACCACAGACATGCAGAATCTTATGTGTTCAGAAATAAAACACCAGCATCTAGTCACAGATGAGAAATCCGTAGCAACCAGTACTTTGTATGCCATAAAAATCATAGACCCAGGGTGCTTAGTAAGGGGTAGACTGAGTGTGGAGGCATAAGAGTAAACAAAAGCTGTAATGGGTAATTGGGGAGAAGCTGAAAGGGGGTATCCAGGCAGAGAGAGTAACACACTCAGACATAGGTGGGCAGCAGAGTGGTCACGTGATAAGGAAAGTGGCCCTAAGTACAGATGGAAAACCAGGTCGTGAGAGGTAAGGCTGGCAGGATATTATGAAGCAGAACTGGAGTCATCTGCCCTCCCCAGGGCAGGACCCAGCAAAAAGTTATCACAACCTGGATGATATGCAGATTTAGTAAGCCTGGCAGAGAGACTGGGGATGGAGGGAGTTTGCATTTCTAAGGAGCACTTAAGTGATGCCTGATACAAAGGGTCCCTGGTGTCCCTTAGGTAGCAGTAAGTGTGGATACATTTGACAAAGTTCGGGAGAGCTATAAAATCACAATTGCCTTTCCCCCCAAGAACTCTGTAGCAGGATACAGGGAATGAATGGAGAAAGACAATACCAAAGCTAAGTTCGAAATGACCAATCAATCAGCCAGCTGATCAATCAATAAGAGAAGCTAGCGAAAGAGTTCGCTAAGTTGGCTGGTGGTCTTTGAAGTCAGTCCAAACACTTCTCAGAGAAAAGGATCCCGCAAAGGATCTCCATAGCAAGCAGGTAGGCCAGCTTTGTAGTTAGCACTGGGTATGTATTTCGGGAAATCTTAGAAAGAGCAAGAAAGTACTGGAAAACAACAAAGATGTCCACCAGATCCCTGAACAACATATCTGTTTTTAGGTTTGTTTTCCTTTATAATGCACAGGTAAGTAAATAAGAAATGCCTGCATTGCTGCTAGCATATTCTCTATCCACCTTGGTATATTTCTAACTCAGAAACTCAAAAGTCAATTAAAACAATCGTGGTAGAGGTTTGCACAGTAGAGAAAAGGCAAGCCAGCTCACAAATAGTTCCCCCTCATCACACAGAAGCCAAAGCATACCACCTCTAATGAGATGTTCCTCCAAAGAAAACAAGAATCAGACTTCGTGTTTCATGCACTATGCTGGTCACTATTCTCTAGCCAAAGGCAAACAAACTCAAAACAATCAATAATACCGTCTGCTTGCCACTATTTGTCCGCGCAATCTGTAAACCAGCCGATCTCCACAAGGCACAGAAGTAAAGTAGAGGCAGCCACGGGGAAGAGCAGCATAGACCGACACCCATCCCTCTACTTTAGAGGAACTTGAGGAGACAAAAGACCACTAGAGCACCTACCTTTCCCTTCAGCAGTGGGCAGCCTTCTCAGATTTACTTCTATGTGGAAGATCTCCCCGCAGACCTCTGAGGTGAGGTGAAAATTAAGGATGTCCCATTCATGCAGGCAACCGGAGGAGGGTCGAGTTTCAGTAGATCAGACTTTAGATACTCCAGGCTCACACCGGCTTCCAGACCTCAGGGGCAGAGGTGAATTGTGGGCTGTTCCTCAGCGCAGGAAGAAACTGGGAGGCACCATGGGGCTGGAGGTGGAGGCGGAGGCTGGGGAAGGGAAGTAATCTGGGGACTGTAATAAATGAGAAATCCTCTCCACATGAGTTCCTGTGTTTGGTGCCTCTTGCCTCTCGTAGGCTCCCCAGAGGGAATCAGAAATTTAAACTTGTCCTTTGGCCACTTAGAGAGGAGAGAATAAACATGCTAAGAACAGGGAAAATAAGGAGAAGCCAGAAACAGGCAGGGAGTTCACCGTCCAATACGTTTATCTTTAACCACATAGTTTCTTCCTGAAATTCCTCCAAGTGTTTAACTCTGCAAAAGTCAAGGGTACCTTCGTCCTCTTCCCCTTAGCTTCTGGCCCTGGCCCAGACATCATGCAGCAGAGCAGCCAGTGAGAAACAGGTTAGAACAGGAGCAGGAAGAGATTTCCCTGCCCTCAGGAGAGACCCAAACTGCTCTGTTTTTGGAAAGGCTTGTGATATTCGTTATTAATTTTGAAAAAAAATCTCCTACAATTTATTAATCGATTTTCTTCCATGGCTTGAAGAATTATTAATGATCTATGATCCATAAATTGCTGCAAGCAGGATCCTCTACATTAGTGGTTCTCAACCTCTGCCTGGGTTGTGACTCCTTTTGGGAGTCAAAGAACTTTTTCACAAGATTATACACATACATATACATATACATACATATATATATATATATATATATATATACTGTATATCAGATTTTTATACTACAATTCCTAACAGTAGAAAAATTAGTTATGAAGTAACAATGAAAACTTATGGTTATAAATTTTATAAAAATAAAAATTTTATGGATGGGTTCACCACAACATGAAGATCATAGCATTAGAAAGGTTGAGAACCATTGTTCTATATAAAGGGTAAAACAAATTGTAAGCTGAGAAGGAAAGACACTCATTCAAAAGTGTAAAAAAATTCAAGATGGCTGCCATCGAGCACTCAGCCAAGAACAGAGAGGGCAGCCTCTGTAAACCCAGGGTTTAGGATTACAGAGTAATCCATCAGACTGGTCCTAGTTATAGTAAGATGGTGCGAATTCTACGTGAGCAGAATTCAACAGGCACCAAGAGGCTTAGACTCCCCTATTTTGCTTTGTGGTAAGAAGTATATTAGAAGCTGGTACAGGGACAAAAATGCTTAAACAGTGAGTGTGAAGACATACAGATACAGAATGTCAGTTAAAAATCACACCAGTTGATTCCTTGCTAATAATGTCCTGGTTTCCTGTACCCCTGCCTCCTCCTCCCGGCTACTAGGAAAATTGCCTTCCCTGTTGTTATGCAAATAATTCATTTAATTACTCCCTTTGCTTTATCTTAGATATATGCATATGGGGCTAGAGAGATGGCTCCACAGTTCTCTGCTCCTCCAGAGAACCCAAGTAGTTTCTCTGGAGAGACTATGAGGAAATGGTCTCCATGATGTTTCTCACGATTAAAATTTTGTACTACTCAAGAAGAAAAGCCTAACACTTCACCATGACTTAGACTAATGTCTCCGCTTTACCTCCAGTCTCTCTTCTGTGTGCCCTGTTTAATCCTCTCTCTGATCCCCTCCTTCCCTACCTCTCTTCCCGTATGAGAATTACTCTATGCCGAACGCAGATTTCTTGCTCCAGAGTCCTTCACCTCTCACAGCTCCCAGAGCAGACTCTGATACCTTGGGCCCTGGTATTGTTTCCTGGAAAACTAAGACTATCTCCCTCACAAAGCCAGGAAACCTGTCTAGATGTGCTTGGAAGGAAAGGGATTAAAGTTAGTAAGGGTGAAGGTAAGCACACCGTCGTCAAGAGATAAGGAGACAAGGGGGAAGAGAGAAATGGCAAACCAAACAAACAGGAGACTGGGAGGGAGAGAAGGGACGAATAGGGAAAGGAAGGGCAGCAGGATGGAGATGGTGATAGCAGGAAGAAGCGTGGGGTGAGAAAAGGTTAGAAAATGTCAAGACAGGAGACAGGAAGTCAAGGACTATCACAGGCCTGCATTTCCCAGGGGCAGCGTCAGGGCAGGCTCTTTGCACTTCCGCTTCCGGCTGAACTCCTTCTTTCCTCTCTCCTGCAGGCAGAGGGAGACCCTGGGACACACCACCGTGGCTGCCATTGGAGCAGAGAATCAGCCTCTTCATTTTTCTTGGGCTTGGAGGCATTATTAAAGCCGCACGATCATTTGTCGTTTTATGGTTTAGAACGCATCATGACAGTCACCACTGGAATTTCTAAGTATGTATTTGGGGTTCCTTCCCATGGCTCTCCAGAATCAAGTGCTCACATTGTCTGTTTACAAAGGCTGTTCTTGGCTGAGAAGCTCCACAGGAGGCTGCCTGATTAAAGCAGAGACAACCAACGCATGTGCTCTCTGAGTGGCCAGTTCTATGCTCAGAATTGGACAATTTTGAAGGTAGGTGTGTGTGTGTGTGTGTGTGTGTGTGTGTGTGTGTGTACATGTTGGAGACCTTGGCGCAGGGGCCAGAAGAGGGTCAGGGGTCAGATCCTCTGGAGCTGGAATTATGCGCCGTTGTGAGCCAGACAATGTGAATGCTAAGACCTAAACTTGGGATCTCTGGAGGAGCAGCAAGTACTTTAAACTGCTGAGCCATCTCTCTAGCTTCAAATACATATATATCTAAAATAAAGTAAAGATATTAATTAAATGAATTATTTGCAGCTTGGGTCCTAGTTAGTGGGTATCATTCCCACCAAAAATGGAAGCATCAGGAAAAGCAGTAGAAGATTTTAAGATGGAAACCAAAACAGGATCATCCTGGCAACAGAATGTTGAATGGATTCTAGATCTTGTAGTGGAATCTGTGCGAATCTATAAGAGCCTGTCTTTTTTATTATTGTTGGTCACTGTCTAATTATTCTTATAGAAACTAGTGGTCCAGTAAATGGTTCTCATTTTAGAAATAGAAATTCATTTTACTTGGTGGAGTACAGTGTAATTGATGTGCTCACTACACAAACACTTATCTCAAGCATTACATTTAGGGTTGTTACAGGGTATTATCCACTTGTGCATATATTAGCAAATGCAGTTCAGCCTTTCTGATCATCTGTGTGTAAGTAGACCTGTTCCTCAGATTTCTCTTGGGACAAATGTTAACACCTAGCAACTCTCTTTATTCATTCATGAGAGAGAGGCAACCTCTGCTGTGTATTTATTTCATATTAAGATAAGAATTCTGATTTTCTTTTCTTTTTTTTGCCATTTTGAAAATGATCTTTGGACAAAAAGCAGATGTTGACAGTGCTAACAGCTTGCTGTTTTAACAATTTCTAATGGCAGGCAGTTTCCTTAAATGTTCTGACTAGTTTTCAATGGCGCCTGGGTATATAAAATAAAACGGATGAACAAAGCATACCGATTGTCCAAGTAAAATGGCAGGAAGACCAGTAGCCGAATTGAAACCTCTAGCACTCACCTGTTCTGGCTCAGGAAAGAACCAAAGTAGCAAGTATACAGGAACATATCCAGGTCAGCCACTGTGGGCAAGGCCTGGAGATCAGCAAGAGATAGACTGGAACCTTGAAAGAAGCAGAGAGCTGAGATAACAGCAGTGAAAGAAGAGAACAACCCAGTGTCTGCAGCTCTGGCTCCATACCTCAGGAGTCTCTCTTATGCAGGCATGCAGAGGATTCCAGCAAACCCCACTAGGGCAGATATTAGTAATTCTAGACACTGGAAAGTATCATAAGCCCTCTCCCAGTCCCAAAGCTTACACCCACTAGATATGTAGCCTGAATCTGCACAGGGTCTCATCTTATCAGCTCCTAGTGACACATCAGGGTGTTGTAACGAGGACTGATCCTTTTTTGCCTGTTTTATTTTATGGGTGTGAGGGTTATGCCTGAATGTATATTTTGGCCTGCATAGTTCAGAAGAGGATATTAGATTCCCTGGGACAAGAGTCACAGATGTTTGTGAGCTGCCATGTAGGTGATAGGAATTGAACCTTTAAGACTCTAGCGAGCCTTAACTTACCTGAGACCCTCCGAGTAAACACATAGAGTGGGAGACTGATGCAAAATGCAAGAGGAACTTATTAATTCAGCATGCTGAGGTTGCTCTGCATACCAAGATGGGAGAGTGACCTCTTGGAGCCATCCGTTCAGGGACCTTATATACGGATTTTAAAGCAGCCACCATTAGACACAATGTGATTGGCAGAACAGTGTGACTTTTAAACTGATTGGTCTTTAGGGAATGAGGTAGCAGGGGCTTAATCAGCCCCTCCCTTCCAGTCTACGTGCTCTCTAACCTGTTTCTTCCAGGAGAGGAAGGGTGCCCATGTTCTCGGAGGTGGGGAGGGGACCCTGGTGGAATATCTCAAAGTTTCCGAGCTGACTTCTCAAACCTAGGTCCTCTGCAAGAGCAGCCAGTGCTTTTAACTACTGAACCATCTCTCTAGACCCATAAGGATTTATTTTGAGAAGAGAGAAGAAAGGAACTGATGCCTGAAGAAACAACCTGGAGAATAGGAGAATGCACCTGCCATCTGAGAAAGGTAAAAGACTCAACAACACAAAACCAAAACCTACATTTAAAATTGGCAACGAACATAAATTGATGGTACTCAAAAGAAGAAACAGGGTGTGAAAGTCAACTCGAATGTCAGCAATGAGTGAAAAATAATAACTATCACTAACCATCAAGGAGATGCCAATCAAAACTCTGATGGGATAATATCTCACCCCAGTGATAATTGACTATTATCAAAGATGGAAAAACAAAACAAACAAACAAACAAACAAACAAAACCAAACAGGAAAGAAGGGAGGAAGAGAGTGAGGGAAGGAAGCAGGCAGGGAATGTAGGAGGGGGACAGAAACAGGAAGGGAGGGAGGAGAAAAGAGGAAGAAGGAAGGAAAGGGAAGGAATGAAGGAGAGAGAGAGAGAGAGACAGAGAGAGAGAGAGACTGGTAAGGATGTAGAGCAAGCAGAACTCTTACATGCTGTCAGTGGAATGGAAATTGGTACAACAACTATGGAAAACATTTGAGTTCTTGGAAAACTGAAAGAAGATCTAGCACATAATCCAGCTAGCTCACCTCCAGTTATGCACACAGAGACAAGCACATCAGCAAGGCAGACACTTGTGTGCCCTCATTTATTGCAGCACACATTGCAACGACTAGGATATGGAATCAGGCTAGGTGCCCAGCAACAGGAGAATGGATAAAGGAAACAAGACTACTAAGTACACTAGTGGTTACACACACACACACACACACACACACACACACACACACACAACTGAAACTGGCACATTTGCAGTAAAATAGATGGAACTAGAGATATTTATGTTAAGTGACATAAACCAAAATAAGAAGACAAGTTTGCATGTTCTGTTTTGTTCTGTTTTTCATATATGGAAGTTGAGAAAATTTCTTGTTAAAGGTTTGAATAAGAATGTCCCCACAGGCTCACATGGGAATGCTTGGTCCCTAATTATTGGAACTGTTTAGGAAGGATTCTGAGGTATAGCCTTGCTGGAGGAGGTGTTCCACTGGGATGAGCTTTGTGGTTTCAAAAGCCTACACCATGCCTCCAACTCCTGGATAAAATGTAAGCTCTCAGCTACAGCTACAGCTCCATGCCTGCCTACCTGCTTCCAAGATCTCCAACATGATGATCATAAGCTTACCCTCTGAAACTTTTAGTAAGTCACCACTTAAATGCTTTCTTTTGTAAATTCCCTTGGTCATGGTGTCTCTTCACAACAGTAGAAAAGAAACTAAGACAAAAGGGCAATAGTGATTCCTACGAATTGGAAAGGGGAGTAAAGAGGTGCGTGGAGGGCTAGCAAGATGGCTCTGTGAGTAGGAGCACTTGCAGCCAAGCCTGATAGAATGAGTTCAAGCACAAGGCCCACATGGTGGAAGCAGAGAACTGATTCCCACAATCTGTACTCTAACTTCCATGTGTGCATTGCTTACAGGCGTGTGCGCACACACACACACACACACACACACACACACACTCACTAAATAAATGATAAATATAAAAATTAACTTAAGAAGTAGATGGTTTTGATCAGGGTATGCCATAGGTATGGGTCAAAATATCCTATTGAAATCAATTTGCATATAGGTAAAAAGATGTCAATAGCACAGGCACATGATGGAGCTATCAGCTGAGCCACTGGGAGCTTCAGCTGGGACAGATGCACAGGGAAAGCCTGAAGAAGGACTACATAGCATAAACAGATCTGGAGAAAGAGGTTTGGACTAATGACCTTGATAAGGAAAGAACATTCATTTTACCCAGGCAGGGATTCTTAAAAACAAAATTCATAGCCACATGGACAACTATCTAAATATGCCCTGCCATTGAGTGCAAACCCATCAACAAAGGAGATCATGATATTTACCCAGTAAACATTCAGTTAACTGAGCTATCTCCCTGGCCTTTTCTCTAGATCTTTGACTTTACGACCTATCTATTCAAATAATAAAATTAACAGTACCAAATGCTACTTTACCTTACCTTTGACTTTTCTCCCCAAATGCAAAACTCATGGATGCTAACAGCTCTTACTTTGCTTAATAGCTCATATTTATTGTACAGAATAGCAAATAGAGTTCATTATGGCATTACATGTATACAATGTCCTTCGATCATAGCTACCCTTATTATCTGCATTTATTCTGCCATCTACCTTTCCTTAGTAGATCTGCCTTCATGAACAACCCTAACCCACCCTAGATTACACATAGGAAATATGTGCTTGTTTTCTGAGTCTGGCTTATCTCACTTAATGTGACCTCCAATCACATCTATTTTCTTGCAAGTGATACACTTTTGTTCTCCTGCGTAACCGAATACCTCTTCTTTAATATAGAATGAAAATGACTGCTTACAATTCTAATCTCTTGTGTTATGGAAACTCTGCCAGATCCCATCTCTTTTAATCCTCTGGGATTCTCCAAGAGAAAGCATGGTGAGGGTGCATTTTTCAGTGCCATTCTCTCTCTCTCTCTCTCTCTCTCTCTCTCTCTCTCTCTCTCTCTTTCCAAAGACACTTTTCTAAAAGATCTATTTATTTCATTTTATTTATATGAGTACACTGTAACTGTCTTCAGACATGCCAGAAGAGGCCATCCGATCCCATTACAAAGGGTTGTGAACCACAATATGGTTGTTGGGATTTGAACTCAGGACTTCTGGAAGAACAGGCAATGTTCTTAACCACTGGACCATCTCTCCAGCCCTTCAGTGCTATTTTCACTAGAACCTCAATTAATAATTCACTGCCTAGCTTGGTTTCTGCCACCAACCCCCCACAATTTCTCACTTCCCAAAGGCCAGTTAACATAATGCTGTTGCATGGAACAGACTTCTATTAAATGTCAGAGAAAAGAGAAAAGGATACCTCAGAAAACCTCTTAAGTGTTCACTGGTCACCCTGTCCTAAAGTCCCCTGACTGTTGCTCCATGGGGTTCTGTTAGGGTCAGTGCTCTCCTCGAGATTTTATCTAAGTGCTATGACTGGGTTTCTCTTCCCTTCCAGAGTCTCCTGGCATCTTTTCTTTTTCCCTGTCTGGTTCCATCTGTCACTTCTATACAAAGTGCTAAGTTCTCATAACCCACAACAGTTCAGCCTCTTTCTTTTCAGCCATCATTGCAAGTGTTCAGCGGGTACCAGTTTTGACCTCTACCCAACCCAATCAGGGTATCTTCTAAAATAAGCATCTATCTGGACCTTGTGCATCTTGTCTTCCCAGTGGTGAGTGTATGTCTAATCTACAGTTTAAACATCCTTAACGTATCTTAATCACCTTGTATCCCTCATTGTCTCTCACACTCTTGAATAAGTTTGTTGATGATGCTGATGTATAACTGGCAGCATCAGGTCAGCAGGTAGATAGGATAGTCAAGGACACAGGAGACCAGTTTTTATTACTGACTGGAAAATCTAGAAGGGTTTGCTTGCATAGTCACTGGTGACCCACAAAGCTGGTAGGTAGAAAAGTGCACACAAGTAACATTGACAAGGTCTTAAAGTTCCATACACTTTCCAGAATGTCGTGTTTCTTTGTTTGGGTCTTGGTTCCTAAGTGTTTTCTATAAATACTAAAAACATCTTAGGGGACACATTTCCCCCAATCCTTTTTATTCTGGGATGAGAAGTGTTCTGGAATGTGCTGCCCTTGGGTACTCTGTGAGTTGAGTACTCTCACCAGGGTATGGGTTGCCCTCAGATGGAACCCACTTCCTGTGATTGACGATTGTTGAACTCACACTGACTCTTCATTTCCTTCACAGGAAATGACTCCTGCATGCTTGGACTCAATGATCCATCATTTCTTCTCACAGAAACAGTTCTTTCTCAGCTCTTCACTCTTCAGGCTCAACAGAAACTTGTTCCATGTTCTTTATTTCTATCTGTGCTGGCTGGTTTTAAATGTCAACTTGCCACAACATAGATTCACCTGAGAAGAGACTCTCAACCAAGGGATTCTTTAGATCCGGTTTGTGTGTAGGTCTATGAGTGATGGTCTTGATTGTTAATGTGTCAAGACACAGCCAACTGTGGGTAGCACCATTCTCTAGGAGGGAATTCATTTCTATGAAGCAGGATAAAGGTAGATGGGAGAAGGGTTAGGGTAGAAGCAGAAGTGGGCAGTGTGAGTACATTGGCTTCTATCTGCTCTTGATCTTGGTTGGATGTAACATGACTTACTGTCTGAGTTCCTGCCTTCGATTTCTTCCAATAATGGTCTAAGCTGGAATTATAAGCACCATTAGCTCTTTCCTCTCCTATGTAGCTTTTTGTTGGGATATTTTGTCACAGCAACAGAAATTAAACTAGGGCATCATCTCAGAATTCCAAAGACTCCTCTTTTAACACGTCTTACTCTGTGAACACCACCAGTCCTATCTCAACTCTATGCTAGGTCTTATAGCACCATTAGAAACAAGCAGGGTACATTCTGAGCTAAGGGAGTTCATTCATAACTATACAGCTTTAGAAACACTGTAACTCTGGCATGTTGACCTTATTGATATTTGTCATGCAACTTGATAATATATCATTTGGAAAGAATTACTGTCTATTAGTATCTAAGTCACAGTCCTCCTGTTTCCATATCTAACAGAAACTGAGAGACTATGGATGTAGCGCAAAGGTAGAGCAGTTGTGTAGCATTCTGAGACCCTGAGGCCCTAAGTTTGATCTCCAGACATAAAAACAAAATTAAAATGAAAAGAAAGGAAAGGAAACATAAAGAAAATAGGGAAGAGATCGGGGATAAGGATGAGAATTTAGCAGTCACCGGTCTGTTTTGTTAGTGGTGGTGTTTTGTTGTTGTTGTTTTGTTTTGTTTTTGTTTTTGATTTTGTTTTTTATTCATGGACCAAGGAAGTGGTCCATGAATGCTTGCCAATAATCTTGATGACCTGAGTTCTATCCTGGGAACCCACATGGTTAAAAAGAGAGAACCGACTCCCAGAACGTGTCCTCTGATCTCCACAGCATGTGCACATATGTAAAATCAAAACTAAATTCACTTCTTGAGGAATAATTAATACCTCTGTTTGTGTATTGTGTGGAAGACATGTTGTTAGAGTGGCTGATGTGACATCACTCATGTCTGAGAACAACCAAAGGGCCAGGTTGTCCACCTTTGAAGGAAATTGGCCATCAGAGATTACGTCTCCGGCTCTAGCTGTGCTTTAGGATCCTGTACAATGATTTTTGGCTCTCCCCTGGGTTAATAAAGAAGGAAAAATGAACTAAAGATTAATCAAAGAGTTCCTGAGGCAATCCATAAGGCCTTTTTAGCCTCCCGATGCAACAGAAATAAACCCAGAAAAGTAATAATCTTAGTAACAGAGTTTAAAACTTGAAAATCAATAAACTTGGGGACGTAGATACTTCTGCTGAAGTCTAATGTCTAGAAGGTCGCCATATGCACAGAGGTGAGACATGAGCAATTTGGAGAGTTAACATGAGTCACTGAATTTGCCCTAATTTCACCAGAAATCTGGCTTTGCTTTCTTTAGATGGCATAACTTCTTGTCGATTGCATTTCTGCCTTTTGGCTGTCTTATAGAGAAAAGACAAACATATCTGATTGCAGGTGGCAGGAACTTAAGGGAACAAATTTGTGAAGCGTATTTCACATAGTAGTTCCAACGCTCCCTTCAAGTGTCTTAGAGCTGCAATGAACGAGCACAGAAACGGTGCTCTATCAATCAGTGCCGTTCTTCAAATTGCTTATCAATGGACGCCACACTCTAATCTTTCCTGACCAGAAAATCCTGATAGAAATTTCTTTCAAGATTATTTATGCACAAATCTTTTTATTTTATTGGAATGCTGTTTTTGCCTCATGTAGTCTTAAATGAGGTTTTTATTTTTTTTCTTTGAAAATTCGAAAGAAAAAAGCTAGGCATGATGGTGTATGACTTAAGACATGGAGGCAAAGGGAAAATAGAGCCATCCTTATCTACACAGTGAGTTTGAAGTCAGCTTGGGCTCAGTGAGACCATGTCTAAAAGCATTTTACAAAATAGCTAGAATCCTCTTATATATAAAATAATAAACATAAGATTTTCTTTATATAATAATTTTAGCAATGCATACAAAATCAACTGTCAATCCATTCTAAATAAAATGTAGACAACTCATGCTCAAAATACTGTCATATTCTGAAAATTCCCATGGACTTCTGTTTACCTGAAAATGTTTGTCGTTTTAGGTAACTCTCCTGGACATCTGACATCTTGTCTAAATTAAATCTAGATTAGGCATGGTGGCTCATACCTGGAATCCCAGCACTGGGGAGGTTGAGGCATGTAGCCTAAGTTGGACCATATCGTGAGCTCCTATGTCAACATAAAATGAATCAAATAGAATTTCTTTGATGGCTTTCAGCCATCATTGTCATGCTATGTCTCTGGGTGATTATATGGACAAATTAGACATTTACTTTCTCTTTTTAATGTTTTCTTTAACCAGAGCTTTGGTATATAGCCCAGTCTGACTGCAAACTCACTATTCTACTGCTTCTGTCTCCCATGCTGCAGGATTACATATGCTACCACTACTATGCCTGGCTTCATTTCTTGTTAATATATAATTAATTATTAATTAATGATTTGTGTGTTCTAATAATTAATAATGTCATATATATTCTTTATAGAAATGTCTTTTCTATCAGGATAGAAATTGTATATATAATATATTATACACATTGTTATTATTATTAGTTTTGGTGAATGCACGCAACATATTGCATAGTCTTTGAATCATCCCATAGCATGGTATCATATACTTAAGATCAATATTCACCTCCTGATAACAAATTAAATCCATGTTGAGGGCCAGGGATGTTGTTCAGTGACAAAATCCTTGCCTAGCATTCATAAGACTGTAGGTCCAATCCGTAGTACTACAGAAACATAAGCTGTGCTGAATATCCCAGTGTATTTCTTTTTCTTCAGCAAATCCCTGACCTGAATTCTCAACAGACTTTGAAAACAGAGCCTAAAATGGCAAGTTACATTTTCAGCTTTTCATGAAATTTGAAACTCTTCCTGCTTAACAGCAGATGTCAAACCCAGGAAGCACTTGTAAGTTCTTGCCTTCCCATTTTTCCACTTAGAAGGTCCTTTCCTACTTTGTAGGCATACAGTGTAACTGTTATTTATTGATGATGTAATCTAGTTGGGCACTTAGTTTTAAACAGTAGCTCGTTTTATTTCAGCAGCAATCATTAACAGACTTTGTAAAAATTCTCCATCTAGGTAGGATGACTATTTTTTTTAAAAATCAGGCCACTTTAACATCAAGTCTCAGAAGCATTTCTAGTTAACCTGTAAATTTTCCATTATTTTCTGTAAATATTGTCCTTTTGTTGTTGCAAAAACATCAGTGTGATTGGGTAAATAGTGGACATAGTAGTATTGGTTTTAAAAAGCCATTTAGCGTCCAAAGCTCTGTCAGTGTTTAGATCCTACTGTTTTCCATTTGTCCAACTTTTGTACTTCCGTTAGTTACTGTTTGAGATTTTAAATTTGTCCTCCATGTTCTCCTTTTTTGAAGGCCCGAGTTTCCAGTGTGCTATCTCCACACCCTCCAACTGACCTTGGAAAACAGGTTCCCAGTAATACTAGTCGCACAAACCCTGTCTTTGAAGGAGAATGTACAAACCCATTAGCTACAAATCAAATTTCGTTCAAAGATTAGAATTTTATTTTATTTATTTACATTGAGTTATTTAACGACTCTCAAAAGTTATCATTTTTCTCATCATTGGACATCGTTAATTAGGCATCTCAAGATTCACTTCAACATTTCTATTTGTAGATAAGTTTTCATTTTAAGTACTCTTTTGCTCCCTTCAGACACACCAGAAGAGGGCATTGCATCCTATTACAGATGGTTGTGAGCTACCATGTGGTTGCTGGGAATTGAACTCAGGACCTCTGGAAGAGCAGGCAGTGCTTTTAACAGCTGAGCCATCTCTCCAGCCCCATAGATAATTTTTTTCAAAGACAATGTTATGAAATCATTAAGATTATTAAGGAAAACTAAGGCAAAACTTCTAGGCCTTTTGGGGGGGGGGATGGGGGTAGGGTTTTTTTTACAACATGAAAAGTTCTTGCCAGGCAGTGGTGGTACACACCTTTAATCCCAGCACTTGGGAGGCAGAGGCAGGCAGATTTCTGAGTTCGAGGCCAGCCTGGTCTACAGAGTGAGTTCCAGGACAGCCAGGGCTATACAGAGAAACCCTGTCTCTAAAAACAAAACAAAACAAAACAAAACAAAACAAACAAAAAAAAGTTCTTTCTGAATTACATTACTTGCCATGCCCATGCTAGTGTTAAGGAAGCCATGTTCTCTGGTATCCACCATTCTTGTGCCAGGCATGAAGTACAAGCTTCAACGATTCCCTCTTTCCCTTGTGACTGACGCCAGTTGTCATGTCCAGATGTTTGCAGCTCAGTGAAGTCTTTCCTGCCTTTTCTAGTGTGAGCCATCCATACTCTATGGGTAGAGTGTAGCATGGGCTTCCCACTGGGGCACTGCTCTTCTTCCCAGCAGATTCCACGCTCTCTTCTTCCCAGGTTAAACGTTCACTGGTCTGGGCCCATTCTCTAGCATCTCAGCTTTGCTTTAGCTCTTGGGTAACCTGCACACTCTTCAAAATCAACCTCAGAGTTTCCTCTTCCAAAAGCCCTTTTCTAATCCCCCTGTCACCCTGGTAGACATTCTTCTCACAGCTGTGTTCTGATGTTATCCATTTCCCTCACAAAGACCCAGAGCCTCTTAGACTCTGTTCTTTATCTCCCTGCATTTGTAGCCCGATATAACCTGCATGAGGCAGTATCACTGAGTTTGCTGAATTGAAATTAAGTGCACAAGAGAAGAAAAAAAAAACTTGCTCTAAGACCCCCAGTCTTCATAGATTTTCACTGCGTGAGTGGCAACTTACGTTCTGAGTGTATGGACAGATTCTCCTTAGCCTTGGAAAAATGGGTAATTGTCAGGTTAAAATGCATCAGACAGCAGGAGTGACTTGGCTCTGGCCTTCATTCGGCCTGACAAGAAGGAGAAAGAAAAGGAAATTAAATCCAGTTTCCCCGTCAACACTTCTCTGGTTCCCCCAACATGAGCACACTGGCAATAAAATAGCAATGTTCAGTTTGTGTGTCTCATTTAAGGGCCTCAAAGCATTTATTTCTTTACACAACACTCATAGAATTGGGGGTTACCTCAGCCACGTTTTATCAGGCTAATTTTCAGAGGATAATTAGCAAGTGGGAAATTGAGAATTCTACCCATCTAGTCAGCGGATGAACATGTTTTGATTGCCTCACTTTGGATATTATTTCTTGAATTAAATTATAAAATGCACTTAACTTTTTCCCATAGATTTGGTGAGCTTATACATGCATGCATGCATTCATTACACATGTGCACGCATGCGCGCGTGCACACATACACACAGAGAGAGAGACAGACAGACAGACAGAGAGAGAGAGAGATGCCCCCAGATAGAAAAATCCTTTAGATTTTATCTACTTGTGGAGACATAAGTGGTTTACATCAGAGATATCCAAGATCTACACAACTGAATGCAGTTTGGAAGTACCTCGTTGAGAAGAATTTTATTCCTGATCTAGGCTGAGTGGGAACACTTACAGTGAGTCAGCTATGCCTGCTATGCATGCAGGTGTTGAATAGACAGCCTATGCCCCAGAATATGTCCAATTCTCTTATTTAATAAGGAGGGAAACTGGACCTCAGAAAGTTTCCTTGGCTGATCTCAGACACATGGCTTAATTCAGAAAAGAATAAAAACATTGGAATAACTTTTCCGCTTCTTGAAGCTCATATTCACACAAAGTTACGCCCAAAGCCACACTCTCCGACTTGGGAAGATGGACTCTTAAAGAACAGTTACACTTAACTGTGAATCCTGCAAGGGAACTCTCCATTGTAACTACAGCTATACAGAGTTGAGAGAAAATGAAACACACTTGTTTTCGAAACTTCTGTTTGAAAACTCTCAATGGGAACCACAGCAATGAACAAGCATGTTTATTCCTGTTTGTTAAATGAGAACATCCTAAAGATGTTCTACCCAGCTCCCTATTCCTGTACTGAGAGACATTGTACCCTCAGGAATAAGAAGAAAGAAAGAAAGAAAGAAAGAAAGAAAGAAAGAAAGAAAGAAAGAAAGGAGGAAAGAAGAAAAGAAAGAAAGAAAAGAAAGAAAGAAAAGAAAAAAGAAACAAATCTTGAGCCTGGGAAAGCCTCTGTCCCTAAAGCTAATCTTTTTAGTTGTGCAAAGCCATAAATATGACATAATAGAAGGTAATTAATTCATTCCTCATGGTTATCATTTGTGTCCACCATGATAGGAATTTTCTCTTATAGTCTTACATCACTGACCTCTGAAGGTCCAGATAGCTCCAGCCAGGCTATAGACTGGCAAGGAAACTGAGAAGGTCCTAACTTGAGAAGGCAAAGGTTTGGAAATTTATATTGAAAAAAAAAAAAGATCCATTTATTCCAGCCTTCTTCTCCTGTCATCTGAAACAGCAAGGCAAATATTGACATAATCCATCAGGAAATATGACTGGGATCAACAGAAAATTGATGTTTTGCTTACATATCAGCCTCAGGTATAAGTTATAAAAAGAAGAGAGAGAGATTAGCAAGGACTTGATAAACATTGAGAATGGGAAGTTACCTTTTTTTTTTTCATGAATAACATTCTTAGTTTGAAAGAAGGGAGCTGTTTTGTTTTTTTAACTACATGGTGTATAATTGGAACAGTAAATAAAAGACCTTTGCTTGTCTAGAGTGTGTTATGACTATGTGTGATTTACACATGATTCCGTCCCACAGTGTTCTGACACAACACCAAATATTTGCAGAAACAACCAGATGACACACCTGTAAAGGGTAGGGGAGAAAGTGAACAGACGCCCTTGAGCCGCCCTCCATCCTTGACTGCTTTGATCTTTACTGGGAACCAGCGGGCCTCTTCCGAACACCCAGCTCCAACTGCGCCAGACTTTGTACAATCAGCTTAGGATCCTTCTCTGATCTGGTAGCTGAAGCAGGAAGAAGAGACAACTATAAAGATGCTCGCCAATGCTCAGTGTCACCCTGTTCCCAATAGCTAGCAAGTGGAATTGGTCAGGATGGCCACCATCTGCTGAGAGAAGAAGGCCAACATGGTGCTTATTCACAATGGAATTTTACTCAGATATGAAGAAAAATGAAATTATGGGTGTTTTATGTAAATGAGTAAAATCGGAATCAAAATTAAACTGAGGTAATAGAGGCATGGAACACAAATGCTGCACACTGGCATGTCCTCTCTCATGTGTGAATCCTAAAACTGAATTTTACGTTCAGCTCGAACTACTGTAGGAGCCAGGAAACAACAACAGAAATCAACAACCAAACAAAACAAAAAAAGACCATTGGGAGAGAGAAGCCTTAAGGGGTTGGCGAGAGAGATAATAGATTGCAGGTAATAGAGAGAGGGGCGGGACAGGGAGTACCGAAGAGTAAGGGACTAGCATTAATCAAAATAAAACCAGTATGAAAAAGCCATACAGGAGCATCCTAATTTTAAGCCAATACACATGCATATATTATACACTTTATACATTTTATTTTATTACATATTACATTATATATATTTTTTTATATAATTTTTTAAAAGGACTTTGAAAGAAGATGCCCTATATGGCAGGGAAAAGGTGCTCATAGTCAGGAGCAGTAAGTCATCAAACAAAATCTCCAGTCCCAGGGATGGGATCCTCCTTATGAGCTGCTTTGGAGGAGATCCCGAAAGCCTGAAGAAATAGTCTGGAGATGAGAAGGAAGTGTTGTGACACAATATGGTAGATCTGAGGAAAGAGAAGCTGCAGGATGCGGACAGCCTCTTCGACAGAGGGTCTTGTGGGGAGATGAGTGGAGGTGATCGCATGCAGGTGTGCAGTGTTCATGCACATGTGTACATGTACGTATGTGTAGACCAGAGCACAACCTTTGGTGTCACGCCTCAGGAGACATCCTTGTTTGTTGAGACAGCATCTCTTGCACGAGCTACAACTTGGCTAGTAGACTAGGCTGGCTACCAGAGAGTCCTGGGGATCTGCCTGTTTCTAGCTGCGTTTCTAAGTACCTGCCCCCTCCTCTTGCAAGTGATTTAATAACCTATGTTGACATGCTTACCAGCTCCTTAGGCCCCTCATGGCTTCTCAGCTGTTCTATCAGTAAGCTTTGTGAGGAACCACTTCCTTAGGAGCCTAATCTGGTGTGGAATTTGCAAAGGGAGGTGAAGAGTAAAGCTTAAGTCCCTTTGTTAGAAAATTACGAATTTCTAGACAGGGATAATACAGAATTAAACTAAGCATGAGCCCTTCTGAATGTGGGACCCTGCGGGACTTGCAAATCACATATGCATGAAGGTGTCCTGGACAGAGAAGACAATGAGGAGAATTATTCTCAGGACTATGTTGCAGTCAGAGTCCTTTATTCTTGTTAGTGGATCAAACTGTCAACAAATAAACAAAAACCACATCTATTTTCTATTCTTTGCTGGAGGAGGACTCTTTCTCAAAATACAGTAACCTTCACTGATCATTCCAAAATATCTAGAAAAATCCTTAGGAGTTTCATATTTTTCATATTTAAATACTTCACACACACACACCCCCTCTTGTGTGTGTGTGTGTGTGTGTGTGTGTGTGTGTGTGTGTGTGTACACATTAAAGTCAATATGCACATGAGGCAGACTCTGGAATCTAAAAACATTGCAAATGCTTCCATTTGTTCTCCTCCCATAGACTGGGGAAGTTATTTCTCTCTGGCAAATACATATGAAAACACTGAGTATTGCCAGCCAGAGAAGGCCACTAGATTTATGTATACCCAGAGTTTTTATTAAGGGTCAATCATGCAGCCATAACTGAGGGACCATGTGGATGACCTTTGGTCTCCAGTTCTTCTACACACCAAGTTAATAAACTTGGTGTCCCACTCTTTGGGGATAGAGCGGATAGCACGTGGCCTAGAGCTCAGTGGTAAATCTTATTGTTAGACTGTTCAGCACAGCCCATGTAAGCAAAGATGTTCTTAGACAGGATATGCAGGGGTGGGGCAGGGGGTAGGGGTGATAGTACAGAATATCTCCAGTAACCAAAGGCAAGACAGACAGTTCTTAAGGTCAGATTCATTAAGGATGGGGACACTTGGGTCATCTTACTGGTTTGTAATTCCAATTATCTTAATTTTTCTGTTTATTTTGGAACTTGACCACTGATCCACTTTTCAACCCTCATGTTCAAAGATGCACCCCGTTTGCTGCTCAAGATGCTGCAGTGGTAGAATAGACACATGACAGGGCCACCCTAGGGAGTCCCAGATGTCTATAGTTGACCTTCAGTGATATTTTGGTCATTTTCCAAGCACCAATTCTGGAATCACCACTTGTTGTAAAGCCAAACTACAATAAAGTGTGAGTTGTATTTGTTTTCCACCAAACACAAATGTTTACTTAAAAGAATAATTCATACATATTACTTAATATTTATATGTACTTACACGCCTATGCTCATAAAGTGGGAAGCACATGACAGCATCAGGACAGGGACTGCAGCAATATGGAAACAAAGCTGCCATGTTGTCGAAGGGACAGATCTGTGAGTCTAGGAGGCAGACACGAAGTTTCCAGGTTCTGTGCCCCATGGCCATGAATTGTACAGAGACATGTGTATAGTTATAGGAGACTTGGAGGTTTATTGTGGAGGAGATAGACAGGGGCCTGGAGGTATGTTATGCCTCCTCCTCTGTGGCTTAGCCCCAAGAAGGCAAGAAGGGAAAGCACTGAAGTGTATGGTCCCACTGACTTAAAAAAAAAAAGAATATATTTAATTTTAATTAAAATATAATTGCATCTTTCTCCCCTTCTCTTTCCTCCCTCCAGGTTTTCCTATTACCCCATCCCTCTAAAATTCATGGCCCCTTTTCTTTGATTATTATCACTATAGATGTATATGCATAAATATATAAAGAAAGCCCGTCGGAACCATTTAGTGTTGCTTGCGTTCAGGGCTGAATGTTTGGTGTTAGGTAAGCAGTTAGGGGTTCAGAGTTGGAAAAAAACGAATCCTCCTCTCTCATAAGTAATTAGTTACCTGTAGTTCTTTGTCTAGGGACCCCATGAGATCCCCGTCCCTACCTTCCACAATAGCATATCTGTTGGTGTTATTGTTCAGGTCTTATTTAAGCAGCCATATTGTAGCAGTGTCCTGGGTGAGGCTTCCCTGTCACTATTGGAGACATAATCCCACATCAGACTTCCTGGGTATTACACCTCTCCCAGGTTCCTAGAATGCATGCCTTTCTGAGCATGCTCCCTAGAATAAATGAAGATTTTGTAGACTAAGGGCTGCCAGTCTTTCTGCTGTGGCTACTTTAACTATGTCAGTCTCTGGAACTTTCTCCTTCATATGATATTTTTCTTCTTTAGCATCCTGTTGGTAGAGGGCAGATAAAATGCTCTTGAAAGACACATTTGTTAGGTTGTTGAGAAGGTTTGGTAGTTAAGGGCACCTGCCACCAAGCCTGCTGGATTCACTCCAATACTTTGAGTACTGACCCCAGAACCCACACTGGGGGAGTGCTGACTCCTATAAGTTGTCCTTTTTTATACAGGGGAAATCAGGGTTCCCATTTTAGGGTTCTTAAGCTCATACATATATATGTACTTGTACACGCGCGCACACACACACATACATTTAAGGACAGATTCAAATGGAAACTCAAGGGCAATTTTATTATAGCTTAAAAGAAAACTCCAAGGCAGACAAGCTGTAAATCTTAACAAATGTCTGGAGGGGAGAAGGAGGAATAAAAACCATGCCATTTAAGCTGGCATGGAGGTCAGGCCTATGAGGGAGAAGCAGCCACATGATGTCAAGTGGAAGTGTTAGAGAGAGGGTAAGAAAGTCCAAAGGATCAGAAAAGGCATACCTAGCTTCTGGCCAGCTTGCAGAAGGAAGACACAGGGAAAATTAAAAGGGAAAGCTATACCTTTCTGGTCTTGGGCCTCAGAAAGGTAGTAAGACCCAGCTGACCCTCGTGGTGCTGCATTACAGGGCCTGCAATAAGAGTGGACAATCAGGAAGGAAAAGCACAGTGTCTCATTAAAAGGGTAATTATTCTGCCTAACTCCTTAGCATGGTGTAGAGTGAGCCTTCTTTCCTACAGGTGGATACCTTGGTATAAAAATTGACCTGGCCCAACTGAAATGTTGGGTGTCCACCTAGGCCAGAGGTCATATTCTCTTGGCCAGAAGGAGCTTTGTTCTTAGTGGCATTCATTGTTACTCTAACATGTTGACCTCCTCCAGTGCACTCTGGCATGTACATGTTTATATGTATGTGCTTGGGTGCACACTCACACACATATACACAATAAATACAAACAAATGAAAGTTAAAGAGACCACATTTGTGTGGCAGATTGTTCGAAGGGATAGGCACACTTCATGTTGAATATTATGAGAGCTCATTTGTACTTTAAATTGTAGATAGAAATCTGCTACATGACCCTTGAAGGATAACATTTGCTCAGGTAGAAGAGTATGTTGGTTTCCCCTTGAGTGAATTAACAGTGAATAGCAAGTTTGTCTTTTGGAATAAACCATAAAAGCGTGACCATCCTGAGTTATCCATTGGCAGAGCCTACAAACTAAACCAATTAACAATAACAACAAAATAAATAGTACCTTGCAAGATCACAGAGGTTAAGAGAAAGCAAGAGAACACTCATCAGACAGGGTTAATGGTTGTAGACATGTGTTGGCTTTGGTACCACATGGATATGTGACTAGTGATTAACAATTCCCATAATGGTGGCTATTTCTTCTACCTTTTCTGTCTTGTTACCATTGTCCCTAAGGCCAGAGGAGAATCTAACTCAGAGGAACCATCCAACCCACTTTGTAAAATAAATGAGCAAGTGAGTTGTTGTCTTAGGTTTCTATTGCTGTGATCAAACATCATGACATAAGGAAACTTGGAGAAAGAAGCTTATTTGGCTCACACTTCCACATCACTGTTCATCATTGAAGGAAGTCAAGGCAGAAATTCAAGGAGGGCAGGAACCTGGAAGCCAGAACTGAAGGCCATTGGAGCAATACTGCTTACTGGCTTGCTCCTCATGGCTTGTTCAGCCTGCTTTCTTATAGAACCCAGGACCACCAGCCTAGGAATGGCATCACCCACCGTGGGCTGGGCCATCTCACATCAATCACTAATTAAATAAATGTTCCGTGGGCTTGCCTACAGGCAGATCTGATGAAGGCATGTTGTCAGTGTGGTTCCCTTTTCTCAGAAGACTCTACACAGTACAGTCATGTGATGCTATCCTTAAGGTTCAATGTGCCATTTAGTCCATACACATCTAAGGAGAACCATTCTAGAAAAGGGAGTTAATGCTGTTTGTTCTCCCATTTTGTCATTAGGGTAAAGCTGAAGAAACTCAAGGAAAGTTCTCTTTCAGAAGCACTTGAATATCAACATCCCCTAAAGGGAGGAGAAGGCTTATCTCCTCCATGCCTGAGCCTAGAAGTATAAATGTTGATTACTGATCCTAACATTTCCAAGAGTAGCTTTAGTAAAAGCTGTGAGAGTGTTTAACCCTTTAAGAACAAGGCAGTTGTTTATCTTGACTCTCTTGTGTGTGCAGCCTAAGAACCCAACCTATGCAGAAGAGCTGATCAAGCATAGAGGGAATTTCCATGAAGTCAAATCCATCAACAGGCCTTAGTTAAATGCAGAGAAATGTTACAACTAAGAACAACTGAGATATCATGTCATAAGGAAAAACAAGCAGGCCATGGGTGTAGCTCAGTGGTAGATATTAACGTAGCATTTGAGAAACCCTGGCTCTGTATTCCCAGGAACTCAGTAAGTGTAGACCATGTTTTATTTTCTTATCCTAAGACTGAATAATGCTTAGTGTACCTGTCACATTCTACCACAGTTGGCATGTGCTGCCCTGTGGTATGGGTGTTGGGGATCAGCTGTGGTTTTGAGTTCTACTTCCTCCCTCACCAGTGTCTGGACACTGGAAGAATGAAGCAGAGCCACGAATGAGTGGGGTCTGCAGGATCCCAGTCCAGCTAAGAGTGAGTGCCAGGGAGTGCCTGAGAGAAGGAAGGCCTTCTCCCAGGGTTTTAGTGTTACAGCGCTTTTAGATGACACTTAGTGAAAACAGCTCTCTTAAACCATCTTCAGTGAAAGAGCTGGTGCATACACACTTTATTCAAGGTGAACAAAGGCTATATATGAACCTGGAAAAGTGGGAAGTCGGGGTTTTTTGTTTGTTTGTTTTTTGTTTTTGTTTTTTTAAAGATGAATATAAATCATTGGCTGGACCTTAACCTAATGTGAATGCCTAATGTGAGGCATTCCAGGAATCCCAGGTACTTGCTGGATGGGTTCCTAAGGGGAAAGAGGAAGTTGAACTTGTAGGTTTGCCAAGGACTAGGTGACCTTCCTCCGGTAGAGGGTGTGGGGGTATCGGGTTCCCCAGATAAGGTCAGAGAAGAGGAAGCCCTGCTGGAAAGGGGAATAATTCTTTTTGCTCTGAACTCAGAGGAGTTATCCAGACATGATAGACTTGTACCTTAAGTAGCAGGGTTTCCCATCACTGCCCCTTACCCTGAACCTCTGGAGCCCCTGAGGTTAATTTCCCTTCCCCTAGTTTCTTTGATTGCTTTAAAACCCAGCCATTTTGGCTACGTGCTCTCTTGGTTCCCATGCATTCTCTCCCCTCTCCTTCTCTTCCTCTCTTGCTCTTCTCCTCACACCCATCATGGCCATTCAGTCTGGACTCTTCTACTGTTCTCTCCCTCATATCAACAGTAAAAACCTCTTTCTCAGTCATACCTAGAAACAGTCCTGGCCTCGTTTTTATTCACAGATTGCTGGAGTTCAGTTTCCACCACCAAGTTGGGTGGCTCACAACTACCCATAATTCCATCTTCAGGGGATCTGATGCCCCCTTCTGGCCTATTGTGCATCTGCATCTCTCTCTCACACACGCACACCCCAAACTAGAATAAATCTTTAAAGCTTGACAGTTCAGCTCTCTCCTCTCCTACCCCAGCCTCTTCCTTCTGACAAATAGAAGAAATTAAAGAGGTCTTTAGTACTTGCCTCTTCCTCTCAAAGCTCTTCAGTAAGCAATGACCTGCAGACTACAGTCTCCATGCCTACACTGTGTTTTTCATTGTAGGAATAGAATGACTTCTATCTCAGACTCTCTGTTTCATCAGGAATAAAGATAATATCTCCTACATCTCTAGTTAATTTCTCCTCCTCATTGTGCATGCTTCTAACATCCAACACAAGTGAACTTTTTTTTAACCTTGTTTGACTGTTAGATTGGTCTCCTGCTCCCACATCCCTGGAATGTGGTGACAGGCTGAGAATAAACCTAGTAATTGCTTCTTGTGTGACCTGCCCTTTTGTACTTCTCCACTGGCAGGAGAAAGAAGTTAAGACTGGAAGCCTGGCTTTTTGGAGTGTATGTCCTGTAAGCTGAGGACATTGTTCATTCTTCTTGACATTACTGTCTGCTTTCAGGTCCTGGGAGTTAAAATCAAGGAGGCAAGAACTGGGACTTTCATAGCACAAACTGCTGCTGGCTGGGAAGAATATAACCCAGTCCTGAGATTCACCTCTCAACTATAAACCCATGGCTAGCAGGGGTTTACTCACTCATCATAAGCATCAAAACTTTTGCCAGAGCTGAGTTAGCGGGTTAAAAGACATTAACCGAGAAGAATATGCTGAGTACCAGAAAGCACTCTGTAGCTCCCCTCAAAGCTCCCCCCAATCCCCATCAGTTCTCTGCCATTCTTGATTGGGAAGGAAAATAACTTTGGAATAATAACATCCCAAGTTTGTGTGGGACCGTGAAAGGCAGCCTGGTTTCTAGTTGAGCTAAGGTTTAAAACCCTGGATCCCCAGTAGGGGGTCCCCAGTAGGGGACAACCATACAAGGGACAGTAGGCGGTTTGCCATGCTCCTGGGCCCCAGGCTCCTGACACAGGCCACAGCTCTCCATAGGTATGTGACCATCAGTCATGTAGCCCCAAGCCCCACCACAGGTAGAGGTGTGGTCACATAGCCTCAAGACATCTCCATTTTAATGAGGTACTTAGAGGTTTAGCCAATAAACTCCCCTTCCCCTTCCCCTTCCCAGCCATTCCTCCCTGCAAAAGGTATTTTAATCTCAGGCCAGCTCTGAGGTTGGTGGGGTAGGTTTCACTCATCTCCACACTCCGCCATGACAATAAATGCCTTAGAACCATGGACTGTCTCTCTTCATCGGGATCCACTGTAGGGAACAATGGAACAGGCCTTCATCTAAAGAGCCATGCCCAGTCTCCCACAGAAGGCTTCTCAATGCTCCCAGCCATGGCTTCCAACAAACCAAGCCAGCTAGCTGCCAACATGCCAAAGACTCAGTCCCTGGAGGGACCCAGCCTCCCTGCCTTTCCCCCTCTAGATCCAGCCCTCCAGCCCCCACTCTGTTCTCAGCTCTTCCGCAGCATCTGGTGGCACCTGGGATGCCCAAGCGCTTGGGAACCAGACAGAGCTGGCTCTGTGAAGTCCTCAGGACCACAAGCCACACTCCCCCACCCCCAGGCGGTGTCCCGTGGCTTCTCACAGCCCAACAACTGCTTGGTCAAACTTCCCATGTCCCACCTCCCCCAGAGGCCCGAGCCCTGGGGCAGACACTGGACCTCTCTCCACTTTAACGCAACAAGTTTGAATCTTTTTTTAAAAATCACTTTCTAGGTGAACTTATTCTCTGTTTCCTCATCTACACAACTGAGTTTGCTAAGATATATATGTATAGGTATATATATATGATTAGATGCATATATAAGAACCCAGTGCAGAGACGTATAATTAGAGCCTCCAAAGGCTAGAGAGAGAACTTAGTTGTAACAGGGCTTGCTGCACAGGCATGAAGATCAGATTTTGATTACCCAGAAGTCATGTGGAAAAGCTGGGTGTTGTGTATTTACAATCCCAAGGCAGAGGACGCAGAAACAGCCAGATCCTGGGGCCTACTGGCAATGCAGCCTACTTTGACAGTTCCAGACCAATAAGAAACCCATCTTAAAAACAAGGTGGGTGGCTCCTAAAGGAACAACTCCCAAGGTCAGCTTGGCCTCAAAACACACACAGGCACACACACACACACACACACAGGCACGCATATGTACATACACTGTACTGCATTTGTGTTTACTCAGTAGAAGCATTTCAACAGGGAAAGTGAGAATTGTGTGAGACTGTCTCCTTAATTCTTGGCTATAGAAGTCACAGTCTTGTGCCAAGGTGCTGATGGCATCAAGTTCGGAGGACCTGCCCCTTGCTCAGGTTTAGGTACTATGAACATTGCTGAATACTGAGCAGTGGCTGATTGATTGCAGTGCCAAGAGACAGCTGGAGTCCTCTTTGATTTGGGATTTGAGACTTGAGCTGGCAAGGAGGCTATGGGGGTGGGAACAGAGCTGTGGGAAGCTGAGCAAACAAACACTTCCCTTGAAGTTACCCTCAGGGTCAAGGTTACGCTCTCTTTACAACAGCAACAGCTTTGAGAGGGGTTTGATTTTGCTTTTGTTTTCGAGACACAGTCTCACTCTAAATCTGGCTGCCTCTGAACTCATAGGAATTCACCTGCCTCTGCCTCCCAAGTGCTAGGATTAAAGTCATGTCCCACCATGACTTGTCTAGGATATATATATATATTACAAACAAGGCTTTATTTATATTTTAAAAAACATTTGATTTTTATTTATGTCTGTGGGAGTGTGTGTGTGTATTATTGTGCTTGCTTATGTACATATGCACAAGAGTGTGTGCAGACACTCATGGAGGCCAGAAGTGAGAGTCAAATTCCCCAGAGTTGAATTCCAGGCAATTGTGAACTGCCAAACATGGCTGCTGTGAACTCAGGTCCTCTGCAAGAGGCATCTTTCAATCTGGTCATGAAAGATGGGATCTAAGCTTTCAACAGGGATTGTTTCTTAGATGGGATGAATAAGACAAGGAACCTAGAAAGGTTTGTCTGCCTTCTTCTTTTTCTATCTGCTGTGCAGTTTTATACTAAGGATCAAACAGATGTTAACAGATATTCTAGCTAACACATATTGAGCACTGAATGTGTTGTGGGAATTTTGCTAAACGTACTTTTTATTTCATTCTCACAGCAACCTGGAGGCAGGACCTTGGCTCTCCTTATTTCACAGCCAGAGACTGACGGGTTGAGGAGAGATTAATTGCCCAGGGATTTATGGCTAAGCATAAGAGGTGGAAGTAGATAAAGTACTCAGCATCCACAGGAGGCAACAGTCCTCCACTTCCTCAAATGAACAAATAAACAAAAGCAAAATCCCTTTGGGAAGAAGGAGCTTCATCTTACTGCCTCATAGTCACACCTCCTATAGGCTGCTAATTATACTCCGGATGTAAACTATGGCTTGCTTCAATGCTCCACCAGATGTGTATTACTGTCTACGTGGGCACTCACCACACCTGCAAGGCCACGATAAGAAAACTATATTCCCATGTGGTATGGAGGGGTGGGAGGCCGGAAACAGTCTGGATGCTGGTGTCTGGGCCTCAGTAGAGCAGAAAACAAAAGCAGAGAGAGAGGCAGGTTAGGAAGAAATGGCAATCCAGAAACCTAAGAGCCCAGCACACTTAAAGATCACCTAAATCGACGGTTCTTTTGTTTTTTGGGTTTTTTTTGTTTTTTTGTTTTTTTGGTTTTTCGAGACAGGGTTTCTCTGTGTAGCCCTGGCTGTCCTGGAACTCACTTTGTAGACCAGGCTGGCCTCGAACTCAGAAATCCTCCTGCCTCTGCCTCCCAAGTGCTGGGATTAAAGGCATGCACCACCACTGCCTGGCAAATCGATGGCAAATCCATAGGTTAATATGTATCGCTACCCTCTGGGGGTAGAAAGACCCTTTCATGGGGGGGGCATCTGAAACCATTGGAAAACAGATATTTGTGAGGCAGTGATCTGGCAGGCAGTCTGGCATACTAGGTGAGCACAGGCAAACTCTAGGAGACCCCAAGATGTAATTCGCAAGGGACTGGAAACATTATGCCAAGGCTCCCGGAAGCTTTTTGGCTCCATCCATGGTCACATATCACGCCCCAGTAGAGGCATGGCCACACAGCCCCAAGCCATCCCCATGTTTGCGAGACACCTAGAGGCTTGGCCACACCTCTTCCCAATTACTATATCTGCCCCCCCTCTCCCAGAGAGGCAGGAGGTTCAGTTCCATCCATGCCACTTTCCACATGATAAAAATAAATGCCTTAGAATTATGGACTATCTCTTCATCTGGACCCTCCATGGGAAGCGAGGAATCTGGCCCTCAATTAATGAGCCGCAGCTAATCTCTCACCATTGGAACCCCAGCTGTGCTCCAGCTAACCCGTCTGCGGCACCCTGCCGACTGCAGTGCCCGGGGATAGAGAACCCACGGAGATGACTGCCACGGGTTCCCCAGGAATGGCCCCCTTGCCCACCCACAGGCAGGGCCAGGAGAGGCTTCGCACAGCCCCCAACCTGCCTGTCAGACTGTGTGGGAAGATGCGTGGCCACTTCCCACATGTCCTGTGCCACCCAGAGCCACAGCGCCCTGGGACAAACACGTGGGGCTTCGTTCCACAGTGCCAGGGATTGTTCCCAACAGATATTTATATACAATTCATAACAGAGGCAAAATTACAGTTATGAAGTAGCAACAAAAATAATTTTATGGCTGGGGGATCACCACAACAGGAGAAACCATATTAAAGGTCCCAACATTAGAAAGGTAGAGAACCATTGTACTAAATAGAAGTCTCTTTCTATTTATTTATTTAGCGTGTGCGCTTATGTGTGAACAAGTGTAGTCAGAGGACAACTTCATGAGGTGAGTCTCTCCTTTCACCATGTGGGTCCTGGGGATTGAACTCGGTCATCATGCTTGACAGTAGGCCTTTACTCACTGAGCCATCTCACTAGCCCTAAAAACAAGTCTGGTTTTTATTAATTAGGAAAAAAACATTAGAAAACTCTTTAGGATTACAACTCTTCCATTTTCTTTCTTTCTCGTAAAAGACTTCTTTTACCACTTGTATTTTTACTTGACGAAGGGCCATGAACGTTTTCGGTAGGATAATAAACAAGAAATTGAAGTGGAAATATGTTTGTTTTTTTTTTCTTATTCACAGTCCCTCCCATAGACCTTCCTTCCAGCTTTTCACAAAAGGATTTATTGTATTATTTTATTTTATGTGTATGTGTGTGTGCCACATGTGTACAGGAGCCCATGGAGACCAGAAGAGGGTATTAGATCCCCTGCAATGAGAATTTCCAGTATGAGCCTCCGTGGTGTGTGTGTGTGTGTGTGTGTGTGTGTGTTTATAAAGTAGAGAATGGAGATTGATTCAATGTGGCTGCATTGGAAAGAGAAGCAGTTAACAGCACCCAGTGCCCAGAGACCCCCAAATCCATCTTTGGTGTACGGACATCAGCGTCATGTTGGAATAGAGGAAGGCTAAGAGAAGGGAAACGGAATGCATAATCCCTCATTCTGCCCCAGGTGTGGTACAGCAGGAGCATCCCGCACGGTTTAGCAGACGGCACATGGTCCTCGCACACTTGAAGACCAGAGTCTGCTTCTCCAACTGAAGAGGAGGATAAAAGTGAAAGTGTTGCTTAAAAATCCTTAGTACTTCAGTACCGAACAGCTGCTTGGTCCTACTTCTCCACCGAGGACCCAGCAAGGTCATCCTTGTCTCCCCCATTTCACAGCTAGTGCTACAATAGTCCATCCAAGGACATCAGGACAGAAACAGTTTGTGTGCCCGATTTGTCCTCTCTAAGGATGCTTTTCCTCTAAGCATGCTGAGTTACAGTAGCAACCACACTGTGTAGAATTCTTCTTTGCTGCTCACGTCAGCATTGCCGACATTAACAAGAGCTGCTCTTCAAATAACAGGAAGTCTATTAGGAATGCTAAGCATGTAGGAACCCAGCGACTGCTGAAGTAATGCAGACCTGCATCTGGCCTCTGTGTCTGTCTCTGTCTCTCTCTGTCTCTGTCTCTCTCTTTCTCACACACACACACATACACAACTACTGGTCTCTGTCTCTGTCTCTCTCTGTCTCTCATACACACACACACATACACATACACAGTTACTGGTCTCTCTCTCTGTCTGTCTCTCTCTGTCTCCGTATCTCTCTCTCTCTCTCTCTCTCTCTCTCTCTCTCTCTCTCTCTCACACACACACACACACACACACACACACACACACACGCACACACACGCACACACAGAGCTACTGTCAGGCACTGCATGAAGCATGCTTTGTGTCTCTCTACCCAACAGATTCCCAGGTACTGGTGGTCACACTGTGAAAACCCCCCAGTCCTCAGAAAGGTCTAAAAAAGACCTAGTTTCCTTCTCTTCAAAGACTTAGCCAAGCTGTCTGTGTGGCGGTTGAATTTGCCTCAAAGCCCCTAACATGCTGCAGTCCATCTGTCTGTCTGTCCATGGCACCAATAAGTCGTCTGATAAATCCCTTCCCTTCAACAATCCATCTCAGGGTCCATTTTGAACCCACACATAATCTGAGCAAGGGATGGGGATTGCCGGTTACCCTATGGTTTGATGTTAGAAATAATGTAGTTTTGCTGTTTAAGCTAAGGTCTCCCTGTGCAGCTTAGATTTGTGTCAAACTCATGGAACTTCTGCTTCTGCCTCAAAAGAGCTGAGGATGACGGTACCCAGAGGCTTCCCTCCCTTACTCACACCCCACGACTTTATTTCTTGGCATTTCCTTATGCTAAGGAAGGTTTGTCAGGGTAGCCAAACAGCACAGTTAAGTAAAGTAATGGAGCCAGGCATTTAAACCATGTCATTCACATTGCACCGCCTGGAGAGCAGCATCCAACAGCTTGGTTCAGACCATGCCCAACATTTTCCTGATTATTGAGGCTCAGAGAAGTGTCGATGACCATAGAAAATGAACCAGAAAGAGGGGTTTATACCACCCCGACTTTCCCATACACAAGAGGCTTCAGAACCTTCATTAGTCCCTAGTTATCAAGTCTCAGTCCTCTTGTAAACTCCTCTCAGGTTTTCAGTTGAGTGCCTCTGAGCTTGAGCACGCAGGCATTACTTGGGCAGTGTGTAGAAACACAAATTCCTAGTGCATGTGTGTGTGTGTGTGTGTGTGTACACAGGTGCATATTTCTCAGTTTCTTTCCACCCTACCCCAGTCTTTTTTTTTTTTGAGACTCAGTCTCACTATGTAGACTAGGCTAGCCTTAAATTTGCAGTGATCCACCTGCTTCTGCCTCCTGAGTGCTCACATTAAAGGTGCGCACCACCATGCCTTGCTCCATGTTAGGGTTTTGAGGCCAGATCTCTCACAGGAACCTGAAGCTCACTCACTGTGTAAGCCAGACTGGGCTACAGAGCTTCAGGGATCTGCCTTTACCTTCCCAGTGCTGGCATTGCAAGCACACACTACTGTGGCCAGAATCCATGTGTTTACATGGATTCAAGAGAATCAAGCTCAAGTCTCTAAGTAACCGAGCCATGTCTCCAGCCTGAACAAAGCCATTTCTAAGACATGCTTGATAACATGACTGCTGCTGGTCCAGTTGGGCTAAGATTTTGAGAATTATTCTCTATTCTAAGAGAAAGCACGTCTCGAGCAAGTCTTTTTTTCTCCCCTCAGACTCTACTATCTTAACAATGGTCAAAACAAATTCTGATCATGCCTCTTTAACGTGATTGCATTCCTTTCGAATTCAGCAGCAAGGGTGGGTGCTTCATGACATTCTCTCACCCTGGTGAAATAGACGGTAGATGGGGGTAGTCCCTGGCCAAGCTGACTCCAGGAAAACTGAGTCACATTATCGCCAACACGAGGTGAGGCTCCCAGACAGCACAGTTATCCTTGGCAGAGCCTGGCAGTGTGTTGTTATGGAATTCAAAAAGCTGCCTTCCCCAGGTCCTGGTGAGGGATATGACTGAAGTCTAAGAACCAGGAAGCCTTATCCACAAACCCAATGTGAGCCTTGGCAGCACATCACAGCAAGGAGATCCTCTGCTCTGGATCAGAGCATCGGTTCGAATTCCAATAGGGTGTCACCTCCCATTCAGTTGGCATAATGTAGCTGTTGGCAATGTTTGTATCGATGATTCCTACCCAGTAAGATAAGGTCTTGCCAAACCCACTCTGGCTGGTATTTTTTGGTGATAAGTTTCTCTTCTCCTAGGGTGTTAACGGTGAAGAGACACAAAACCATAGAAAGCCCAGGCTTGAGAGGACCTTTGAGGTTATCTATTGAATGCAGGTTTGCAATTTCACAGATGGAAACAATAAAGCTGGGCGTGGCCCTCCCAGGATTTCCCTGATCCAGAGAGAATTCTCCCCAGCATCTCACAGGAGTCAGTCCGTGGAATGGAATCCCAGCTCATTTAACTAGGTTCAAACCAGGTTAAATATGGACCTATTATAGACTCAGCAGTAGTGGCTGAGTTCTGAGAGCCTTCCTATATCTTTTTCCTGATCTAGCTCTCCATCCAGCTTGCTCCAGTTTTCAGAAGACTCTGGAATAAGCTAAGTTGTAGCTCAGCCGATAGTGTGTTTGCCTAGCTTGCATAAGATCCTGAGTTCAGGTCTCCTGTAAGCCAGAAGCTGTTTACAGTCAATCTCCAAATCCAGTGATGATGTCACCCCTAGGCGACAAAGACGCTTTCTTCTGTTGCTATGGCAACTGCCACCCACTCCCAGCATGCACCTCACCTATGTGCCTCACCTGTGCAGGTGGTGCACGTGATTATGTCACAGCCTGAATAAAAGGCAGAGACTCCAACCCCCTCACCCCTTCTCTTCCTCGATTCCCCCAATAAATCTCTTTTCATGGGACTGTATTGGCTTGGCGTGATCTGTCAGGATACGAGCCGCCTTCTAACACAACACTTGTGGTCCTGGTGATCCAAGCATTTAGGAGGTAGAGATGAGAGGATCAAGAGTTACCTTCAGTTAACCTGGGATAAATGAGACTGACTAAAAAGTGTGTGCTTTGGGGAGAAGTACAACTTGATGGTAATGTAGTAGCATGGCACTGGAGAGACCGCCGGTTCAACCAAAAGACTGCGCATGCGTGTGAACAAACACATGCGCACACACAGAAAATCTGAGTGGGGGTGGGAGGAACTGCCCCATGGTTTGCTGTTAAAAATAATGTACCTTTGCCGTTTGAGCTAAGCTCTCCCTGTGTAGCTTATGTTTGCCTCAAATTCATGAACCTTCCTGCTTCAGCTTCCAGGGAGCTGAGGGATGACAAGAACGGGTCACCATACGCATTTTAGAGATGAAAACTTTTAGTAGAGAACCTCAGACGTTCCATTTTAACCTCTAAAGAACTAGATCTGGAGGGATACAGTGACGCAGTCTTCGCTGCTTCCCTGAGGCAAAGCCACGGAGGAAGAGCGAGGCCCTGCTAGGCCTTAAAGGAAGCACAGAAATAAATGAAGGCTGGTGGTGGAAAAAGCTGAGGTGAGATTCCAATGAAATTGTCTTTATTTGCTAATGTACTTATACATAAGAAAACCCCCAGCCCTATACTTCCACGGAGTTGTGTGTGTGTGTTCTAGTAGAGTGTATGGTCTAGCTATGGGGAACAGGGCTGGAAGACATTGGGAGGGTGTAAGGCAGTCTGGGACTGCAGAGATAAGGAGGAAAATCTGTTTACTGTTTCCTGGTCCCAGGGGTGAGCCTAAGCCCCAGGGCAGAGGGCAGAGGCAATGTGCTGAATAGTTTCCTGTCACAAACTTAGGTCACCTGGGAAGACAGAACTTCAACTGAGAAAATGCCCCCATCAGATTGACCAAGTATCTGGGGCGTTTTCTTGATGAATGATTGATGCAGGGAGGGGCCACCCCACTGGGGCTAGGGCTACCCCTGGTACAGGTGGTGCTGGGTTATAAAAAAGAAAAAAGGAAAGCCAGCCAGTAAGAGTATTCCCTGCAGGTTCCTGCCAGGCTTAATTCCAGGCCTTGGCTTCCCTTAGTATTAGACTGTGGTGGGGATGAGTAAGACAGTAAGCCCTCTCCTACCTAAGTTGCCTTTGACCATCGTCTTTATCACAGCGCTAGAAAACAAGGAAGAGCAGGCATTAATTGCACTGGCAGCTCCGATCTCTCCTGGACAGCATTTGAGCTTTAAGTCTCTGCTGTGGATGCAAATCACTTGTTTATGGGTATTATTAGGCCTTAAGAACAAAACCAAATCGGCAAAATGAGTAACACAGCCACTTCAGGCATAGGGCACATTTTTCCAAACCACTTCGTTCCTGACAGCTAAATATGAAAAGCACAAGGGAGTTTCAATCAATTTGGCCCTAAAGTCCTTGACTTAACCCTGTTAACGCATGATGCCCCAAGTGTATCCCATCCACACAGGCTGGTTTCTGGCAGGTGAAATCGCTGGCAGAACACTGCTAGTTCCCCTTTGCTTAGAAGCAGCCCTCACTGTTGATCAGTAAGCTGGGGCACAAGCCCAGGAAACAGAGGCATTGTTTGCCCCTCAGCTGAGCTATTATGCTCTGGGCTTCCTAATCTTTCCTATTAAACGGAGAAAAGTTTCAGCAACATTCCTAAGGAAATAAGCAGAAACATCACTGTCGTTGTCCCACCCACCACCCATCCCACCCCCAACCCACCCCCAACCCCGACCCCAGCTCTCCTCCTGTCCCCCACTCCCACCCCCCACCCCCACACTCCCACCCCCCACCCCTCTTCCCATCGTGCCTTATCCTTTGTGCTGGGGACACAATTAAGCTTTCAAGGAGTCTGTGTGAGTTTCTTGGTCAGAGCCTGCCCCCTCAAGTTAAGTGCTCTTAAGTACAGTTCAGCTCAGCAGCCTCCTTGAAAGCACATCATCTTCTTTCCTGAAGAACAAGGAAATAGGTCTGGGAGTTTTTAACTGAAGCCTGCTTTGAGCTGAGAAACTTTCTAGAGTGGAGTGAGTGACCATCTCATTTGCTCTGGAAATAGAGAAATAAAGTTGACTCTTCCTCGGAGTTCTTCACAAATCCAGGGGCCTTTACGCAGAGTTATACAAAGTCAAACCAACCTTTATTATTTTTTTTAATTAAAAGTTCATTTTAATTAAAAATAATTAATGTTTTACTTAGCATATACAAAAATAGGTTCCCCCTACACTATCCTTTCCCCTCCCCCACGGGTTCTCTCTCCCCCAGATATCTCCTCTTCTGCTTTTATGCCACAGATGTGTGTGTGTGTTATTAGCTTTCAGGGAGAGAGGGAGGAGGACACACACACACACACACACACACACCACAAGAGGGGATTTGGATTCAGACAACAAGCCACAGCAGGAGTTCAAAGGCAATGTTTTTGGCCCATGAGACAAAGGATATCTTTACTTTTAAAGGTTTCTAAGCAGAGGGGGCTGTTGAGAGGAAGCAGGCTTAGTTAACCATGACCCATACAGCATACATGAATGTTGAGTCGCTAAGGCACTGATGGAAGAGCAGGACCACAGTCAACCTGCTTCAGATTCCAAATGCCCAGTGGAGATCTAGGCCATGCTAGAAACCGCTGCTTGGGTCTGAAGCATCTGGATACTGGTCTATCATGTGCATGTATAGTGGAGCTGAAGAAATTTGTCTCTGTCCTTCACACATTTTTTTGATACTTTATTTACATTTCAAATGTTTCCCCCTTTCCAGATCTCCCTTTTGGAATCTCCCTATTCCCTCCCCCCTCTCCCTGCCTCTATGGGGGTATTCCCCCACCCACTCTCTTCTTCCTTCCTTGGCATTCTCCTATACTGGGGCATCTAACACCCTCAGGCCCAAAGGCCTCTCCTCCCCCCTGATGGCTAACAAGACCCTCCTCTGCCGCAAATGTGGCCAGCACCATGAGTCCCTCCATGTGTATTCTTTGGTTGGTGTTCCAGTCTCTGGGAGCATTGAGGGATCAGGCCAGTTGCCACTGTTGCTCCCTCCATGGGGCTGCAAACTTCCTCAGCTCCTTCAGTCCCTTCTCCAACTCCTCCATCTGGGACCTCACACTCAGCCCTATGCTTGCTGTGAAGTGACTCTTGGATATTCCGAACTTTTGGGCTAATAACCACTTATCAGTGAGTACATACCATGTTCATTCTTCTGTGACTGAGTTACCTCGATCAGGATGATATTTTCAAGTTCCATCCATTTGCTTGTGAATTTCATGAAGTCATTGTTTTTAATAGCTGAGTAGTAGGCCATTATGTAAATGTACCACATTTCTGTATCCATTCCTCTGTTGAGGGACATTTGGGTTGTTTCCAGTTTCTGGCTATAATAAATATGGCGGCTATGAACATAGTGGAGTATGTGGCTTTATTACATGTTGGAGCATCTTCTGGGTAAATGCCCAGGAGTGGAATAGCTGAGTCCTCAGGTAGTATTATGTTCATTTTTCTGAGGGTCCGCCAAACTGATTTCCAGAGAGGTTGTATCATCTTGCATTCCCACTAGCAATGGAGGACTGTTCCTCTTTCTCCACATCCTTGACAGGATCTGCTGTCACCTGAGTTTTTGATCTTAGCCATTCTGACTGGTGTGAGGTGGAATCTCAGGGTTGTTTTGATTTGCATTTCCCTGATGACTAAGGATGCTGAACATTTCTTTAGGTGCTTCTCAGCCATTCGAGTTTCCTCAGTTGAGAATTCTCTGTTTAGCTCTCTTCCCCATTTTTTGATAGGGTTATTTGGCTCTCTGGAGTCTAACTTCTTGAGTTCTTTGTATATATTGGATATTAGCCCTCTATCAGACATAGGATTGGTAAAGATCTTTTCCCAATCTGTAGGTTGCTGTTTTGTCCTATTTACAGTGTCCTTTGCCTTACAGAAGCTTTGTAATTTCATGAGGTCCCATTTGTTGATTCTTGATCTTAGAGCATAAGCCATTTATGTGCTCTTCAGGAACTTTCCCCCTGTGCCCGTATGTTCAAGACTTTTCCCCACTTTCTCTTCCATTAGATTCAGTGTATCTGGTTTTATGTGGAGGTCCTTGATCCACTTGGACTTGAGCTTTGTACAGGGAGATAGGGATGGGTCAATTTGAATTCTTCTACATGTAGACCGCCAGTTGAACCAGCACCATTTGTTGAAGATGCTGTCTTTTTTTCCACTGGATGGTTTTGGCTCCCTTGTCAAAGATCAAGTGATCACAGGTGTGTAGGTTCATTTCTGGGTCTTCAATTCTATTCCATTGTTCTACCTGCCTGTCACTGTATCAATACCATGCAGTTTTTATCACTACTGCTCTGTAAGTACAGCTTGAAGTCAGGGAGGCTGATTCTCCCAGAAGTCCTTTTATTGTTGAGAATAGTTTTTGCTATCCTGGGTTTTTTTGTTATTCCATATGAATTTGAGAGTTGCTCTTTCTAAGTCTATGAAGAATTGAGTTGGAATTTTGATGGGGATTGCATTGAATAAGTAGATTGCTTTCAGCAGGATGGCCATTTTAACTATATTAATTCTGCCAATCCATGAGCATGGGAGATCTTTCCATCTTCTGAGGTCTTCTTCGATTTCTCTCTTCAGAGACTTGAACTTCTTGTCATACAGATCTTTCACTTGTTTGGTTAGAGTCACAGCAAGATATTTTATATTGTTTGTGACTATTGTGAAGGGTGTCATTTCCCTAATTTCTTTCTGTTTATCCTTTGAGTATAGGAAGGCTACTGATTTGCTTGAGTTAATTTTGTATCCAGCCACTTTGCTGAAGTTGTTTATCAGCTGTAGCAGATCTCTGGTGGAGTTTTTCAGGTCACTTAAGTATACCATCATATCATCTGCAAATAGTGATATTTTGATTTCTTCCTTTCCAATTTGTATCCCTTTGATCTCCTCTTGTTGTCTAATTGCTCTAGCTAGTACTTCAAGTACTATATTGAATAAATAAGGAGAGAGAGGGCAGTCTTGTCTAGTCCCTGATTTTAGTGGGATTGCTTCATGTTTCTCTCCATTTAGTTTGGTGTTGGCCACTGGTTTGCTGTATATTGCTTTTACTAAGCTTAGGTATGGTCCTTGAATTCCTGATCTTTCCAAAACTTTTATCATGAAGGGATGTTGAATTTTGCCAAATGCTTTTTCAGCATCTAACAAAATGACCATGTGGTTTTATTCTTTGAGTTTGTTGGGATTACATTGATGGATTTCCGAGTATTGAACCATCCCTGCATCCCTGGGATGAAGCCTACTTGATCATGGTGAATGATCGTTTTGATGTGTTCTTGGATTCGGTTTGTGAGAATTTTATTCAGTATTTTTGCATTGATATTCATAAGGGAAATTGATCTGAAGTTTTCTTTTATTGTTGGGTCTTTGTGAAGTTTTGGTATCAATGTAACTGAGGCCTCATAGAATAAATTGGGTACTGCTTAGATGGTTTATCTGATCCTGACTTAACTTTGGTATTTGGTATCTGTCTAGAAACTTGTCCATTTCATCCATATTTTCCAATTTTGTTGCATATAGGCTTTTGTAGTAGGATCTGATGATTTTTTTTAATTTCCTCAGAATCTGTTGTCATATCTCCCTTTTCATTTCTAATTTTAATTGAAATGAAATTTAATGGATACTGTCTCTGTGCCCTCTGGTTAGTATGGCTAAGGTTTATCTATCTTGTTGATTTTCTCAAAGAACCAGCTCCTGGTTTTGTTGATTCTTTGTATAGTTCTTTTAGCTTCTACTTGGTTGATTTCAGCCCTTAATTTGATTATTTCCTGCCTTCTACTCCTCTTGTGTGTATTAGCTTCTTTTTGTTCTAGAGCTTTCAGGTGTGCTGTTAAGCTGCTAGTATATGCTCTCTCCAGTTTCTTTTTGGAGGCATTCAGAGCTATGAGTTTTTCTCTTAACACTGCTTTCATTGTGTCCCATAGTTTTGGGGTATGTTGTACTTTCATTTTCATTAAATTCTAGGAAGTCTTTAATTTCTTTCTTTATTTCTTCCTTGACCAAGTTATCATTGAGTAGAGCGTTGTTCAGCATCCATGTGTATGTGGGTTTTCTGTTGTTGTTGTTGCCATTGAAGACCATCCTTATTCGGTAGTGATCTGATAGGAGGCATGGGATTATTTCAATTGTTTTATACCAGGTTTATTTTGTGACCAATTATATGATCAATTTTGGAGAAGGTACCATGAGGTGCTAAGAAGAAGGTATATTCTTTTGATTTAGGATGAAATGTTCTATAGATATCTGTTAAGTCCATTTGGTTCATAACATCTGTTAGTTTCACTGTGTCTCTGTTTAGTTGTGTTTCCAAGATGTGTCCATTGATGAAAGTGGGGTGTTGAAGTCTCCCACTATTATTGTGTGAGGCGCAATGTGTGCTTTGAGCTTTAGTGAAATTTCTTTTATGAATGTGGCTGCCCTTGCATTTGGGGCATAGATGTTCAGAATTGAGAGTTTTCCAGCCCTTTACTCTGAGGTAGTGTTTGTCTTTAACACGGAGGTGTGTTTCCTGGATGCAGCAAAATGCTGGGTCACTCTGTCAGTCTATGTCTTTTTATTGGAGAATTGAGTCCATTGATGTTAAGAGATATTAAGGAATAGTGATTGTTGCTTCCTGTTATTTTCGATGTTATTTTTATGTTTGTGTGGCTATCTTCTTTTGAGTTTGTTGAAAGATTACTTTCTTGCTGTTTCTAGGGTATAGTTTCCCTCCTTGAGTTGGTGTTTTCTATCTATTATTCTTTGTAGGGCTGGGTTTATGGAAACATACTATGCAAATTTGGATTTGTCACAGAAAATTTTGGTTTCATCATCTATGATTATTGAGAGTTTTGCTGGGTATAGCAGCCTGGGCTTGCCTTTGTGTTCTCTTAGAGTCTGTATGAGATCTGCCCAGGATCTTCTAGCTTTCATAGTCTCTGGTCAGAAGTCTGGTGTAATTCTGATAGGTCTGCCTTTATATGTTACTTGGCCTTTTTCCCTTACTGCTTTTAATATTCTTTTCATATTTTGTGTATTTTGTGTTTTGACTATAATGTGATGAGAGGAATTTCTTTTCTGGTCCAATCTATTTGGAGTTCTGTAGGCTTCTTGTATATTTATGTTCGTCTCTTTCTTTAGCTTAGGGAAGTTTTCTTCTATAATTTTGTTGAAGAAATTTACTGGTCCTTTAAGTTGGGAATCTTCACTCTCCTCTATACCTATTATTCTCAGGTTCTGTCTTCTCATTGTATCCTGGATATCCTGGGTGTTTTGGGTTAGGAGCTTTTTGCATTTTGCATTTTCTTTGACTGTTGTGTCAATATTTTCTATAGTATCTTCCGCACCCGAGATTCTCTCTTCTATCTCTTGTATTCTGTTGGTGATGCTTGCATCTATGACTACTGATTTCTTTCCTAGGTTTTCTAACTCCAGGGTTGTCTCCCTTTGTGATTTCTTTATTGTTTCTATTTCCATTTTTAGTTCCTGGATGGTTTTGTTCATTTCCTTTGTCTGTTTGATTGTGTTTTCCTGTAATTCTTTAAGGGAGTTTTGTGTTTCCTCTTTAAGAGCTTCTAGTTGTTTACCTGTACTTTCTTGTATTTCTTTAAGGGAGTTATTTATTTCCTTCTTAAAATCTTCTATCATCCTCATGAGATGTGATTTTAAGTCTGAGTCTTTGCTTTTCTTGTTTGTTGGGGTATTCAGGGCTTGCTGTGGTGGGAGAGCTGGGTTCTGATGATGCCAAGTAGCCTTGGTTTCTCTTCCTTATGTTCTTGCCCTGCCTTTCACCATCTGGTTATCTCAGGTGTTAGCTGGTCTTACACTCTCTGACTGTGGTTTGTCTTTCCTGCAAGCCTAGATGTCAATACTCCTTGAAGACCAGTTCTCTCTGAGAGGAAATTGGGTTTGGAGAGCTGTGGTACAGGGTCAGCTCTGGGGTGCAGTGCAGACAGAAACCAGAATGATCTAGTCCCCAGCTGTCCCATGTTTCCTGTGTTCTGCAAGGATACCTCTTGGTCCAGTGAATTTGAAAAGAAGTGATGGTCTTGCCTGTGCTTGAAGGTGTGTTGGCACTCCTGGGAGACCAGCTGTCTTCTGGCACTATTTGAGTGTGAAGTCCTGTGTCACAGGATCAGATACCCTGCCTCCGAAAGAAACCAGAAGCACACTCCTCAGTCCCTGGGTTCTGGGTATTCTAGGTGGGTCCCTCTGAGCAGACAGGCTTGCCCACACTTCTGGGAGACTATCTTTCTCCCAGCACTATTTGGCTGTGGAGCCCTTGTGGCCCAGGCAGAGGTGTCCCGCCACAGATGGAAACCGGAAGGCTCCTTCCTCGCCTTTACACATTTTTAAAAATATGACAGTATTTGTACTAATTCTTTGAGAGTTCCATACTATATATGTTGATTATAATCACTCCTGACTCCTCCCCACAACTCCTCCCACTGCCTCCTCGATACCCCACCTCACTACTTAATATCTCTCTCCCTCTCTCTCTCTCTCTCTCTTTGTGTGTGTGTGTGTGTCTGATACTATCTCACAGTAGATGGTGTCCTCGTTCTCTGGCTCTTACAATCTTTCCACTCCTCTTCTGCAATGTTCTCTGAGCCTTGAGTGTAGTCGTCCTGTTGTAAATATGTTGATTGGTGATGGGTACCTAAGAGCCTGTTGTCCTTAGCATTTGGCCAATTGTGGGTCAAATGTTGATGGTTCCTGTCTGTTGCAAAAAGCTTCTTTTACCTCAGGTGAGAACTACTCTTATCTGTGGATAAAAGGCTAAGCATTCAGAATGAAGTCAGAATGGTTTAGGAAACTGACTTTTCTGCAGTATCCTGGTGATCTTTGGCTGCTCATACTTAGGAGCAGAATACAGAAAGCTGACTGGGTATCATGTGCCTCCAGGGGAGTTTGGTAAGTTGTGCTTCTCTGCTAGGGTGATCTGGATAAATGATCCCTAGCACCCATTTGAAGTCAGTGTCTTTGGTTTCTTCTCCTGATAGAATTAGACATTTAGAGATGTTTGTTTGGACTCTTCCCTAGAAAATGTGAGACTTGCCTCTCTGTTGGTGTTCACTCTTCTTTTCAGGATGGTAATAATACTTCCTGTAGTTACTGCTGTTATCTCTTGGTCCCAGTGACCCATCTTTCCCCTTGTATTCACATAATCTACTTCCAAGATGGTGGGAGGGGAGAGTTGTCTGGCCATTTGGCTTAGAGAGGGATTTGGGACTCTCATTGCTCTGTGTGTGTGTGTGTGTGTGTGTGTGTGTGTGTGTGTGTGTACATGTGCCATGGTCAGTGTGTGCAGTCCAGAGAACAAACAACCTGTGTCAGATCTCTTTTTCCATCATGTGGGTCCTGGGGATGGAACTCAGGTCCTCAGGCTGTCAGTAGATGTCTTTAGTCACTTAGCCATTGGGGGTAGGCAGCCCATGCTTGTTTCTTAAATTGAGTTTGAACCAACTACATTATTCTGTCCTGTATCTACTTCACCTGCCTTTTTAAAAACCCTATTGACAAAAACATCAACATATTAATTGCATGTAATGTGCAACATGTTTTGATTAGTGCATACATAGCCAAGCCACCATTATCATCAAGACACTGAATGTGTATGTCACCTCCTAGGAGGATTTACATGCTCCTTCATTATTCTGTGGAATTCACCACTCAACTCCACCCTAAAATGACTGACCTACTTTATTGTGGACCATCTTGCTTGACTAGGGTTCAGGATGAATAGAATTATGCTGTGTTCCCTGGAGTTATGTTGGATTGTTTGCACAGATATTCTAGTAAGTATATGGCACGATCTTATTGGTATTCTTATTCTCACTAATGGCTGGAGATAGTGTGTATGGAGGGGTCATTTATAAGTCTTCCTGTATGAACAATGTGTGATATTTCTTAGTTCACTCTATAATTAATACTATTTCTATTTAATTTGGGATAAAGGAGGCATACATTTTATTTCATATATGAATATTTTACCTGTATGTATGTCTATGCACCACATGTGTATGTTGTGCTAACAGAAGTCAGAAGAGGGCAGCAGATTCCCTGGAACAAATGGTTGTGATCCATCATGTGGGTGCTAGGAACTGAGTCCAGATCCTTTGCAAGAGCAACAAGTGTTCTTAGCCACTGAGGCATCTCTCCAGCCCCAAAGTAACCAGTTTTATCCTCGGACTCCCAGGTCACAAAGTCTCATCTGATTCTGTGCGTGTCTTTACCACCTGCTGTGTGGCTCTGAATAACATGTTGCTCAAAGAAAAATTTGCACTTGATTGTGACTCATGGCTTTATTCAGTTGATAAAAACTGGGTTAATGTGATGTCACTGGACGAATCTCCAGTATGAGAAAGTGCATACATGCCTGAAGGGGGAAAAGAAGATGAGATAAGTCATTGCTGTGAGTCTTGATTTTAGTATAAAATAACAAAGAGACTGATTTTAGTATAAAATGACAAAAAGACTGTGGGATGTCTTTAACCTGGATCTCATTCTAGGTGATGTTCAAGAAAACCACAGAACATGCTTGGTTGAGAAGAACAGCCCTTCATGGACACCATGGAAGCTTGCATTTGTCAACCATCTACCCTTGGAGATGAGAAACATTATGTTTTTCAGTTACTGCTGGGAAGTAAGATAACATAGATTTCAACTTAGTGCATGGTTTGCAGGAAAGAGCCCTGGAAGTTGCCTGTCTTTTCCTCTAACTGACAAGAAACAAATGTCTAGAAAGGTGACCCTCCAAGCACTGTCTGAGGGGAAGCAGTGAAAACAGGAACCAAGAGGTTGTTCAAATTTCCAACACTTGAACTATATTTGGAATTTAAGTATTTTTTTTTCTCTTTGAGAACCTTTTTATTGTTTTGAGAAATTCATCCATGCATATAATGTATTTTGAGCAAATCTTCCTCATTCTCGACCTCCAAATTGTCCCGGTCCTCCATTTTCCCCTACCAACTTCATGTGCTCTGTTATCACTGGAGGTGGGCTTTGAGAATTTCAAGACTCAAGCCATTTCTAGTTCACCATCTCTGTTTCCCAATCATGGTTCAAGATGTGAGCCCTCAGCATCCAGTTCCTGCCACCTGCTGTCTTCTCTCTAACATTGTGGACTCTAACTCTCTGGAACCATAAACCCAAATAAACTCTTTCTTCTATAATTTGCCTTATTCATGATGTTTTGTCACAGAAATAGAAAAGTAATGAAAAGATATGGTCTAACAGGAACCACATCTAAAGAAAAACTGACTCTTCCTCCCAGTCATTATTGACTAATAGCTCTTCAGCTTGGGATAAGAATTCATAAACCCCTTTCCTGTCTATGTTGGAAGTTTAGCTGTACTGATTTTTGTGCAGGTCTTATGTATGCAGTAACAGCCTTTAGTTTATGTGTGCAATAATAACCCCACCATTTCCAGCAAACACTGTTTTGTGATAGATACCCACTATATCTGTTCTTATAGTCTTTCTGTCCTGTCTCCCATGATGATCCCTGAGCTTTGAGAGGAGGAGGGGGTATAATTTAGATGTCTCAGTTAGAACTGAGTATGCCACAGCTAAATTTAAGTAGTTTTGATGAGAATATAAAATGAGTGTAAAATGGGACTAGAGCTATTAAGTATGACTACAACTTACCTTGTAACACAATATGTCTCTTCTACTTCTTTCTCCGTGTTCCACCCTTCCTCCAAGAGTACTGTGACTCCATGATGTTTACAATTCCAGTAGCCATCCATATGTGAATGCAGGAGGGACCAGTACTTTCTCAACATCATGAAGTGTCACACCTCCCTCCCCCAGGTTAGCTTAGAAAATAATAGGTGTTCATCATTGAACGTATGCACACCATTCCATGCCCTCTGCTCAGCAGCTGGCATAATAGAGATGACTCTCGAGTAAGGATGTAGCTAGGGCTGGTCTACCATACTCTATATAACCCCAGTGCCTTGAGGATCACTGCTGTGTATGTGTGTGTGTGTGTGTGTGTGCGCGCGCCTATAAACAAGAAATCCTCAGCATTGCTTTATCAGGCCTGAGCACAATGCAGAGGAGCTAGCTGGTACTGTCATCTTTTAATAATTATTGGATTTTCTTCATATTAATAATCTCCCAATTTACCTTCTTTTGCATTTGTTGGCTGTATTGTAACTCACCTCTGTGCTGTAGTATGTTGAAAGTCCTTAAGCATTTAGGCTTGGTAACAATATCTGAGGAGTTTTGCTGAACAAAAGAACACCAAAATAGTTTATGTTAGGTAGCTTGTTGGAAATCAGCAGACTCAAAGGTCATTGAGGATTGGCCCCTCATTTATAATCAGTTTAGGAACCCACTTCCTGCATTCTTGCTAGTGATTTAAAGAATCAATTAAGAAGGGAAAAGATCATTACAATTATTAGTCTCCCCCAACCCCCGCCCAAGACAGGGTTTCTCTGTGAGTAGCTTTGGCTATCCTGGAACTCACTCTGTAGACCAGGCTGGTCTTGAACTCACAGAGATCCACCTGGCTCTACCTCCTGAGTGCTGGCATTAAAGGTGTATGCCACCACTTCCAATCCCAAAATTAATGTATATATATCTCCAAGGAGAAAGTGGAGGAGCTTTAGTGTAGTTCATCAAGGGAGGATATTTCCCTTCAGGGAAGCACAGGTATTTTTATAGACTTATTTCAATTTTTCTATGACTCCTTTAAATCTGCTCAGTTGCGTGATTTTGGTGTTTGGTGTTTGTGATAGTTTGTATATGATTGGGTCAGGGAGTGGCTAGAACTAGAAGGTGTGGGCTTGTTGGAGTAGGTGTGTCACTGTGGGCATGGGCTTAAGACCTTCACCCTAGCTGCCTGGAAGCCAGTCTTCCACTCGCAGCCTTCAGATGAATATGTAGAACTCTCAGCTCCTCCTGCACCATGCCTGCCTGGATGCTGCCATGCTTCCTGCCTTGATGATAATGGACCGAACCTCTGAACCTGTAAGCCAGATTCAATTTAATGTCCTTATAAGACTTGCCTTGGTCACGGTGTCTTTTCACAGCAGTAAAACCCTAAGACTGTGTTGTTGTTTTGTTCTGGTTTTGGAAACAGGCTCTCACTTCAGCTCTGGCTAGCCTGGAACACAGAGATCTTCCTGCCTCTGCCTCTTGAGTGCTCGGATAATGTTAAGGACATGCACTGCCACACCCAGCTGTTGCATGATCAAAGAGCAGAATTCAAGTTATGCCTTTGTGGGTGAAATCATGGCTTTATGGAAAATCAGAATATCAGTTGGGCTTGTCAGTCACTTCAGAATCTTTCTTCTTACCCTTTACAATCCTTGAAAAAGAAAAAGCTCACCTGGAAAGCTATCCATCCCAGCAACATTATGTGACAGTACAAAGTCTGCCTTAGCATGAAGGCTGACACAGTGATCCCTTTGACTGTTCTACACCCTTCCCCCTCAAATGATTAAGCCCCACACTATGGTCTCTCTGGCCATTGTCTATTCTTACCCTGTTACAGTATTTTCTTCAACCATGGTCTCTCTGTCTACTGTCCATCCTCACCCGACAAGAGCGTGGTCCTCCATAGTGATCTCTCCTGCCATTCACCACTCTCATGCTTGAGGGTGCCTTGTATTATCCCTTGATAAAGTCTGCCTGTCTCCAATCTTTCATCTCAAAGTCACTAACAACTTTTTATTCCATGTTGATAATCTATGATTCTCTTTTAAGAATATAGAACACTTGCTCATTTATTCCTTCATCTGCTTTTGCTAAAGTATACCTGGGTTTATTTCCAAATAAATTTGGAGTTTCTGTATCTTTACAAGTTCCAGCAACCAACTGGAAAGTGGCTTTGAGGGAAACACTATCCTTTTCCACAGCCATGGTTTTTACTTCTTTAATTTACACATTTGCCACTAGAAGAAGAACTGAAAAAAAAAAAAAACTAATATTCTTTGTTAAAAAAAAAAAAAGCCTCTGGTGCAGCTCCTCTAGAGAAACTGGGTTCAGTTCCCAGCACCCACAAGGCGGCTCACACCAATCTGTAACTGCCTGCTTCTGGCCTTTGTGAGCACCAGCACAGAATGTATTCAGATATGCGGCAAAACATTCATACACATGCAGGAAAAATAAATAAATATTTTTTAAATCAAAACCGAAACTGGGCATGGTGGCACATGCCTTTAGTTCCAGCACTTGAGAAGCAAAGACAAGTGAGTCTATGTGTGTTCAAGACCAGCTTGGCCTACAAAGCAAGTTCCAGATCAGTCAGGGCTACATAGAGGAACTCTGTCTCCAAAGATAGATAGATAAATAGATAGATAGATAGATAGATAGACAGATAGATAGATAGATAGATAGATTAAACAGATAGATTGAACTTAGTCATTAAACTGAAATAAAATGTTTCAAGCAAAGTACAAGCAATTATTAAGAAATGTAAATATTAAGATACTTGACATTCTTTTCTAATTGTTAATGCTTATTCATTCACTCATATTGAGAATTTTTCATTGGTAGACAGTGTTCAGGTGTTAGGAATATTGGAAGGAACGATTTCCATTCCTGTTCACATTCCACATGACATGGAAGCTAGAAACCAAGAAAGAGACACAGATACTGTGCTGATGACCTCCCAAGCAACCCATTGATGACTAGAGTAGATGGTCCTTGCTGAAAAGGCGGTTGGCTTCCTCATCCATCCCTTCTACCATATCTTATATTTTCAATGTCCTTTCGTAGATCCCTGCCTCATCACCCCTTTGCCCCCTCTCAGTGAATTCTCAGCATGACTCTAACCTATACCTGTTGCTCAAGTTCCCTTAGTCAGATGAGTCTTATATCATGAAAACAGGCTGCTCTTGCCATCTTTATTTTGATTATGAGCCTGTCTCCTAGAGAATCCTTTTGCATCCTTTATCTTCATTTGCTTCTCAAATCCCACAATTTGAACAAGCCCATAGTTCTTGGTTTTGTTTTTATACCTTGTCCCCTTCCTTTCTCATGTTCTTCTTACTCACAAGTTCCTGGATAGGAACACTGATCTTACCTCTTCTCGACTTCAATTATGCATACATGTATATAGCAGTGCATGTGTGCACAAGCATGCAATGCTCATGGAGGCCAGCCAATGCATTGAACAACCTGGAGCTGGAGTTGGAGACATTTGTGAACCACCAGTGGCTGGGAACTAAATTGGGTTCTCTGTAAGAACAGCAGGAGATCTTCACCCCTGAACCATTTTCCCAACCCCTATCTCCTCTTTACTTTCTAATAATCAATCCATAAGCTGGGTACTTGGGTGTTTTTCATTCAAATTCCCTTAGTAAATGGAGAGAGAGAGAGACTGACAGGCAGAAATAGAATCAAAGACAGAGACAGATAGCTACTGTGTTGGGTGGTTTTGATTATTGTCTTGACACCCACAATCCCCTGGGAAGAGAGTCTCAATGAAGATTTGTCTTCCTTAGATTGACACAAAGGAATGTCTGTGTGGGATAATCTTCATTATGTTAATTGATGTGGCATTATTCTATGGTCAGTTCATTATTTTGAACTGTGCAGGGGAAGGGTGAGATGATCACAAGCTTATGTGCATGCATTCTCTCTGTCTCTCTCTCTCTCTCTCTCTCTCTCTCTCTCTCTCTCTCTCTGTGTGTGTGTGTTCTGTCTCTCTCTCTCCCTCTCAATCTATCTCTGTCCCGTCTCACTTTCTGTCTCTACCTCTCTGTATTTTGCTCTGTCTTTCTCTGTCTCTGTCTCTCTGTCTCTTCCCCAATTCAGGCTTCCACCATCTTGATTTCAATATAACAAATGACCTGGAAGTGAAAGCCAAGCTAGCCCTTTCTTCTCTAAGTTGCTTTTTTTCCTTGATATTTTAATCACAGAAACAGGAAGCAAAACCAGGACAATCATTTAATCAGACCAGAAAAAAAACAAAAACAAATCTAAGTTTTACCACCTGGCTTGAATTAAAATGGGGAGGAGCCATGGATGCAGAAGAAACAGGCCTTAGTTGGCCATCACTGTTCAGTGACTTCCTTCACATCTAAAGAGGACTAACATGACACGTCAGAAACAGGAAGGAATGCTGCCAGGCATTTGAGCCTTTGTTTTATTTCATTTAGGGATGTGTTTTCTGTCTTTGGTTTTCAATGAGAAAAACTATGCTTTCCTGCTCTGAAGGGCAGGAAGTGATCAGCCTCGTTTTATTCACTGATGTGTAATCTTTTCTGTAACTTCCTCCTTTTCCTGAGACTTCATAATAATTTTAGTTTCACACTAGCTGGTCCCAAGGATTTGAGTTCAAGACATAATATTAAAACCACAAAATGTAAGAACTTCTCTGAGTTACCCTGGAACTTTCCTAAGACCTACAGCCAATGAGATACAAGTCAAAGTACAGTGACCAAGATGGGCTACTGTTCCTTACATTCATGGCAGCATTTCCCACTATGACGTGAAGACCAAGGAAGCCCTATGATGATTCCTCATTGTGTTGTGATTTATTTTATTTTATTTTATTTTATTTTGTGTATATGAGTAGGTATGACACATAGGTATGGATGCCCACAAAGACCAAAAGAGTGTGTCAGACCTCCTGGGGTTGGAGTTACAGATGGTTATGAGATACCTAAGGTCGTTGCTGAAGACTGAACGCAGGACCTTGGAAAGAACAGCAAGTGCTCTGAACCACCTCCCCAGCCCATTATTTTGTTTCTATTGCTTTTGTTTCATTTTATATTGTGCAAGATAGACCAAACTCCTTATGTTTCAAGATCCAGCCTTAAACTCCTGATGTTCTCGCCTACACCTCCCTAAACACTGGAATTATAATTGTTATCTCAGTTACTGTTCTATTGCTGTGAAGAGATACCATGACCAAGCCAATTCTTATAAAAAGAAAGCGTTTAATTGGGAGCCTGCTTACAGTTTTAGAGGGTTTGTCCATTATCATCATGACAGGGCATGAAACCAGCCAGACAAGCATGATGCTAGATAAACAGCTGAAAGCTATATCCTGATCCACAGGCAGAGATAGATAGATAGATAGATAGATAGATAGACAGACAGACAGACTAGGCCATGAGCTTTAGAAGCCCAGTAACATACCTCCTCCAACAAGGCCATACCTCCCAATCCTTCTAATCCATTCAAACAGTTCCACTCCCTAGTGACTAAGCATCCAAACTGTTGAAACTCTGAATGCCATTCTTATTCAAGCCACTGTGGTTGTGTACCACACTATTTTATAAACCTACTGTTTCTAGTATAAAAAAACCTCTCTGAACACTCATGTAAGTTTGTATACAATTATGTTAGTTGACTTTTTATCAAATACAGATGTCTCTACTTTAGCACTCTTTCTGAAAAATCCTCCATGTATTATTGAAAGGCAAAAATTTAAACAAACACTGTAAAAAATGCATGCGTGTGTGGTGTGCTATAGCACACTGTCCTCATGGGCACTTTTGTAGAAAGAATGAAACAGAAACACACCCCCATCCCACCCCAACTCCAACCTGTCTCTGCAAATTCCTCAGGTTCTGGAATACAGACCTAAGTGCTGACACTATTGAGAACCAAAATAAATAGTTTTGTTCAAAGTCATCTACTCATAGCAAACAAGGCAGAAAAGTAGGGGTGGGAGATAAGCAGACGTGGGAAGAATAAAGAGTCCCCCTGCCCTACTGGCTGAGAATCAAAGACTCTTGTGACTAAAGTTATGAACGACATTTACAGGCCCTATGTATACTAAGGATTCTTTTAACTTTTTTAACCTCTGTTTTTATCCCACCTAAATAGTATGCCTCAAAGACCATTTTACCATGTTACTTGCTAAAAAGAAAAAAGAAAAACTTAGCTAATTTTTAATTATTTTGAACAATATAACTCCAAAGTCACAAAAATTGTACACATACCTATTGCTAAGACACTACAATGTGACTCACTTGAGGAGCTGCCCTATTGTGTGTAACTATTCTCTTCCAGCTCCCCCTTCCCCTTTCATGAAGCTCATGCTTAAATCTGCATTAACATGTTTTCTTACTAAACTCTAATCTTCCCTATACTGACTTGCTTTGAGGTTCTTTTCTGCTTTCTGTGTCAGGAATGTCAGCAGAACATACAGCAGAAGCTGTCTCTGAATGCACTAGCCTGCTAACAGTGGCAGGTGGCAGCACAGAGCTGCATCGCCAACAACCCTGACTCAGCATCATAGATCTTGCAGGCTTCAAGCACGCATAAGCATTTGCCCAGACACTCCTTGCTCTGTAGTTCTTTCTTTGGCTATCAACCTTAGCCAGGCACCATGCCAAGAAAATGATGATGGGAAACAAGCTCCATATTGAGCTTGCCACAGATGACATACAGAGACAAAATACAAAACTGGTATTTCATGGATCAGAGTCAAAGCATTACCTTTGATGTTTGCTTCCATGAGCTTAATGGAGTCAACTTGTTGGACAGAAGTTGCCGCAGCTGTCAGAGGCATAGAAAAAGTGGTGGAGAGAGAAAAATGATCAGGTATCAACATTCTAAGGAGAAGCACCCTTCTAAATGGTTGCCTAGCAACATCACGCCTAGAATAAATATCTAATAGACTGTTCTCTCATCCTAGAAGCAAAACTAGAACTGAACAGGAAGCAACAGTATCAAACAAATGTAGTAATCCATAAGCATCTAGCAAAAAAATGCTGGAATAAAGATTATCAATGAAGGAAAGGGTTTCTTAACCATGTATCTGGTAGGAACATGGTGATCATGAAAATGTGTATTAAGACATGACAAATAAGTTAGTAATAAAATCTTTTCTATTTTAAATATTTATTTATTTATTTTCTGTGTATAAGTGCTTTTTCTCCTACATGTATGTCTATACGCCACGTGTGTGACTGGTGGGGAGTTACAGATGTTTTTAAGTCACTAGGAGGGTATTGGGAACCAAACCCAGATCCCCTAGAGAGGATCTAGCCCCAGTAATAAAATCCTTTTGTCTTCTTGCTAAAACATCAATTACCGCCTTTATCTCTTGACATAATTACTTGCTGCTTGGAAGGAAACATGGAACATGGTTCTTCACAACATTTTTTCTATTTATCTTTCAGTAATACTAATAGTCTTTCATTAGGAATTTTATTTAACGTGAGAAAGTACTTAGCATCCACTAGCCTAGAAATGTGAAGATCATACCCTTTCTGCATATTTTAAATAAATGGGCAAAGGAGTTCAAGGCACAAAAATAGAATTCATTCCCTTGGAAATCAAATTAGAAAGAAATTTTGCTTGCTTGTTTGTTTGCTTTACTGCCTGCCTGCTTGCTTACTCACTTATTTACCTGCTTGCCTGCCTGCCTGCTTGCTTGCTTGCTTGCTTACTTTTGAGACAGAGCCTAGCTGGTCTGGAACTCTCTGTGTACTACAAGATGGCCTTGACTTGTAAACCCCCTGCCTCAGCCTTCCACTGCTGTGGTTTTCATTTCACTTGTGGCTGCATCTAGATGGCTTCATCAGCAGGGATCACTCAGTTTCCTTCTGAATAAGTTTGCCTGTCAAATTTTACTACCTAAGTACCCATTGTGTATATAACAAAGGCCTTGGAACTAAAGCAAAGTCTTTATGCTTGCATTGTGGAAGGGAGAAGTGAATACACACATACCTTGTTATCCAAAAGAATTCCAAAACAGAAGATGAAAAATCCCTTTGACAAGAACCAAAAGCAAAAAAGTCAATTGTATATATATTGTATTGTGTTTTCTTTTCCAGATAAGAAATCATCTATATACTATATGATACAATTCTATCACAATGTTATGACACTTTATGCTATAATGTTGATTCCCTCTCTCACACACACTCCCCACTTGGGAGGTAAAGCCTCATTCTATAACCTAGACTAGCCTGAGACTCATTGAATAGACCAGGCTGGCCTCAAATTTGTGATTCTCCTGCCTCTACCCCATGAATGCTGGGGTGATAGGCATGTACTATATGCTCAACTTGAACTTGTTTTCCTGCTTGTCCTCCTGCTGGACTTCTAGAAGGAACAGTGTGAACACAACAGTGCCCGGCACATTACAAAGTGCTCACAGATTGGTTTTCATGTGTGTTAATGAACAAATGATTAGATAAAGTTGTAAACTCGTGTGGAACTTCATCCTCTGCTGTGGTGCCATTCATAGCCCCACATAGAACCCAATGGTTGTGGTACCTTAGCTTTTCTTTCGACCAGGTATTTAATAAGCATACATCATGTACCTGAGATGACAGCAGTTACTGAGGTTCAGCATCCAATAGTCAGGAGGAAGAAGGCAGACTCCACAAGTAACCTTCTATTCAAGTGTGTCTCTTGGAAAATCTTGGCTAAGGCAAATAGAATGCTACTCACAAACCTGCCCTTCCTAGTACTCTCAAGACTTGTCTCCATTGGGTGCATGTTCTCCGTGACAACACGGAGAACCACACCGTGTTCTACCGTTGTACAACGGTACAGTTGTACCGGTACTGTTGTACCGTGTAGTACAACCGTGACTACACGTTTACTGCTGTGTAGACCAGTTCAATGACTTTAAGAAATTCTAAGCCTTTACTGAGTATGAGGCACTGTGCCAGGTGCTAAATTATGTCTTGTAATCTTCAAAAATGAATCCATAAGTATTACTGTGATCCCCACTCATCAGCTGGGAGAACTGAAAGACGGAGAGATTAAACACACAGTTGGTATTTGAGAAAAACACACTTGACTCAAGAACCCAAAAGTGAGGCTACCATTTCCATGACTCATTACCCCAAGTGGTCTGGCCTTATCTGCAATAAACTATGATAGAAGACTTCTTCCTGACACATCAAAACTTAAGGATTCATTTCTCCATTTATTCTAAACACTTTCTGACTACCAAATCTAAAAGCCATCCTTAATACTAAGGATCAGCAGTCTTTCTCTCTCTCTCTCTCTCTCTCTCTCTCTCTCTCTCTCTCTCTCTCT
>JADRCH010000153.1:4814211-4886042 GCA_019843965.1 Rhynchomys soricoides | reverse complement strand
TCTCTCTCTCTCTCTCTCTCTCTCTCTCTCTCTCTCTCTCTCTCTCTGTGTATGTGTGTGTGTGTCTGTCTGTGTGTGTGTACAGTAGGTGGTTAGTCTTTTGTGTTTGTAAGATATATAAAATCTGTTTCAGCTCTTCTGCTATTGGAGAGAAACAAGCCAGGGACCCTATTTACATTAATGTGCATGGTTGCATTCTTAGAAACTATCATTTACAAAATCTGGCTGTTGGTATCAGGTTGCCAGCCCCTGTTTATTAAATTCCTGGGATTTGTTTTGTATCAGTCAAGGTCAGCAAGTATATTTGAGTTATTTCTCTTCCTCTGCTTCATCAGAGATTTGAACAAGAGAATGTGGACTGAGTCAACCACACGAGAGGTAAATGGTGGTTATGTGAACACTGATAGATTTGAACTCCACAGGGGGTTACTGAGAATGTCTAGAATTCTCCTTCAGTATGATGTAAACTGCTGGGGGAAATGGGTGGGCGTGTCTTCTCGCTGTTTTGATGAACTTTGTGTTATAGACTTGTTGGAGCCAATGAGATGAGGCCATCTTCATCTACCAACCCTAGTTCTCTACACTTACTCCAATGACATGAGTATGTAATCCATATGCAATATTGTTCTTACCTGGAAAGCATTGAGCAAAGCAAAAAGAACATGCCAAGCCAGTGTCTGGCTGTCCACCATTGTTCCGATGCCGAAGCCCCAGGTGAGCCCTAGCAGTGGGGTCAGCACGAGGAGGCTCTTTCCCATTCGGAGAGCAGTAGCCTTGTCATCCTGATTCAGTCTTTCTCCAATTGCTGGCCTCCAAAGCTTCCTGAGGACCAGCAGCACCACAAGCAAGTTCACAGTCACAATAGTCAATGCAGGAACAACAAATGCCAAGAGAGGTTTGCTCTTGTCAGACCAGTTAAGCCAACACACATTGTCCCTTTTGTAGTTATTGCTAGGTTGGGTGACGGCAAGGGTGATGATAGATATAAGGAGAGGACATCCATAGCCTAGGCAGAAGCCAATTGCCATCATGGTAGGCATGGCCATGTGATGAAACACGAGGATGATTCGATAAGCCAGCAGGATGCCAAGCACAAGCATCCAGAAGAACATGGCAAGGTAGAAAAAGTGGGTAAAGAACACTGTAGCCACACAGACTCCAGAAGGGCTCACAGAGGTGTCCACAGTGGCAGCAATGATAAACCAAACATCAGCAATTAGGAGTGACAGGGCAATGTTCACCAGGCAAATGTTGCGTGTGTAGGAGGTTTGGCTTCTCTTGGTCTGCTTCCAAAACAAAGACTGGATGATCAGGCATAAGATTAGACTTGCAATGGAGATGCCCAGCCCTATGTATGTGATCCATTTTACCACAGGGACAGCTGAAGAGGGAACTAAGGGTGACATGAGCATGGAGAAGGAGGTCAGGTGATTACATTGGCACAGTACTGTGTCTGGAGTTTCATTAACTAGTTGGCAACCCACATTGCTCCATTGCAAGTGGCTAAAATCCCAAAACACACAGTGAGGCTGGCTCAGGTTTCCCTTTATTTTTGAAAAGTTCAGAAAAATTTCACTGATGGAAGAGTTTTGAATAAGTGTGGATATCACAGGACCATTGACCCATGCATTTCCACTCTGGGTAATGGGTAGAATATTCCCAAAGGTCAATGAGGCCATGCTGATAATAGTCTTTGGATGCGATTTCTGGAATTGATCTGGTTCAATAAGCACTTGGCCTCGGATGGGCAGAGAGGTATTTTGTTGGATCATTTCGATCTGATAGCTGTAGCCCTGTGTGCTTTGGATTTGGGTCACTGGAATCCCTTTCCAGTCAATGAATTTTCCAGAAAAACTAAGAGGCAGAGCAGAGGCAGGGATGAGAGTGCTGATATTTTCCAACGTCTCTAGTAGCTGGGAGCTGGCATCCTTTGCTTCTTGTAATAAAATTGTCCAGTTTGTTACGGAGGCTGAATCCAGGATATGATTAGCTATGTTGATGACACCCTGAAACATAAAATTCAAAGTCACTTTAGATCTTCTGAGACAAAAGAGCCAAGTGTGGAAGGTTGTTCATGTTAAGTATAGGGAAAATGGTCATAGAATTGGTGAGCTGAGGATCATGGTAAAACTCATGAATTATATTTGGTTCTGTCATTTGATATAGTAGAAAGGTTTGAGTAAAGAAACTTGGGTCAAGATGGTAGGGCATCTCAGTGGTTAAAGGTGCCTGCTCCAATCCTGGTGACCTGAGTTCGATTCCCAGAACCCACATGATTGAAGGAGAGAACTGATTACCACAGACTGTCGTCTTGTCTCCATATGTATGCTATGGAATGTATGCAAGCACTCCCCCCAACCCCAACACACACACTAAATAGAATGGCTTTTTTTAAAAGTTGGGTTTAGAGTGGTCACCCCAAGTCATCTACAATCACAGTGAAGTTTTACTTCAGCGTCGACGAATAAGCATCCCACAATACACAGGAGTGTATTCCTTTAACTCTGAAATGGAATGGGAATATGTTATACAGCCCCAGGACAGAAGCATGGCATTCAACAACTTCCCCATTATGTTCCTTTAGCTAACATTAGAATTTGTTTTATCTTATTATACTTTATTATCTCTTAGAAGCGTGTTCTTTTCTAATGAGAGACAGAAATGGAGTGGGTCCTTTTGGGAAGAGACGTGGGAGGAACTGGAAGGCGTAGAGGAAAGGGAAGCTAATCAGGATTCAGTGTATGAACAGCAACGACAAATATTTTCAATTGAAAAAAAAAGAACTTGTAAATTCATGCCATGAATGCTCAAATTTTAATTCATGGGCTTTTATTGTTGTTTTTTTAATTATTTTTTATTTTTTGATACTTTATTTACATTTCAAATGTTTTCCCCTTTCCAGGTCTCCCCTTTGGAAACCCCCTATCCCATCCCCCTTGCCCTGCCTCTGTGGCAGAGGAGGGCCTTGCTGGCCATCAGTGGGAGGAGAGCCCCCTGGGCCTGAGGGTGTTAGTTTTTATTGTTGTTTACTGCATAAGAATATTCAATGGTGATCCTTAAGGACAGTATGGTTTTGAATTGCTGGCTGGAGAGATGGCTCAGACAATGAGAGCACTTACTGCTCTTTAAGACTACCAAAGTTTGGGCTCAAATTCACAATCTTCCTACCTCTGCTCCTCAAGTGCTAGAATTATAGACCTGGGCCACCAGGCTTTGCACTGCCAATTTTTTGGGAAATATATATTTCTTCATAAAATATATTCTGATTACTGTCTTCCCCTCCCAGTCTCCTGCAACCTCTGCTCCCACCCAAAGCCACGCCCTTATTTCTCTCATTAGAAAACAAATAGGCATCTAAATAATAATAAAACAAAATAAGATAAAAATAAAAGCAAACAAAACAGAACAGCACAAAACAAGCAAACAAGCAAATAAACAAAAAATCACAAGAAACACATACAGATTCAGATGCACACACATTTGCACACATAGAAATTCTATAAAACTACAAAATGGGAAGCCGTAATATATGCTCAAAGGACCTGTAAGGAGAAACAAGAAAGGCCTGACAAAGCATTATGAGGCAAAGAACCTCCAAAAATGCCACTGAGTTTATTTTGTGTTGGCCATTTCTAGTGCAGGGCATTGGGCCTGCCATCGAGACTGGTTTGTGTCCCCAGGGAAACTCTCTCTGTTGAAGGAAGCATGTTAGTTGCCTTGGTAGTAGCATACAGTGAACAAATATTAGCATGTCGATTTAAGTCAAAATTTAAATATCTAAACTGAACCAGCCAAGAGAAAGGAGTTCTTAATTGTTCACCATATAGAATGAATGCAGAGGACCGACAGTCTAAATTGAAATCTGCCCATGAACAAGCTGCTTGTGAAGGTCCAGGCTTAGAGGAAGGGTAAGTTTTTGCACTATTGAACATGGGCATCCATGTTTCTTCACCTCCCAAACCCCAAACTTAGTATAGAACCTTGGGCCCAACACTTGCCAGGTCAACACTCTGTTTCTGAGCTACACCCCTAGTGTAGTTCTTTATATACTATGCAGTTCATTATATGCTATGTAGTTCATTTTATGCTGTGGAAAAGCCAATGAAACTCACATGGGGACTGTTACATGGCTTCTTTGTTTTTATCAAGAGATTCCCCATCATCTGGGCTCCTATACACCTATAAGATATAGTGTTTGAAGTGCAACCTTCAATCTGAGTGAATTGGTACATGATTGTACTCCCAGCACTCAGAAGGCTAAACCAAGATGCATTCCAGGAGTTCAAGGCTATCCTGACCTGTGTATGGCATGCCAAGCCAGCGAGAGCTACATTGTGAGACCCAGTCTCAAAAGAGCTAAAGGAAATAAGTTATAGAAAAATAAAGTGAGCCTTTCAAGTACAGAAAAAGCATACCTTCAGTGTCAAATTGGACACAGTTAAAGAGTTTGCCAGTGACAGGGATGAAATGTTGCTCAGAAGTGACACCACTGAGCCCAGGTTCCCGACTGTGGTGGATGGGCTTTGCAGAATGATGGTGGAAAGATTTTGTACCAAAGATGCCATGCCTGCCTCTGTTATCTTGCCTGCAATTATATTGAGCTCCTAAAAATAAAAATTAATATAAATGACTAGGTTCTAAGGTGGAAACCAGAAATGCTTACACATCATTAAACTTAAATCAGGTGTCTTAGCTACAGAGCCAACAGTGCAGCATATCAGGGGTGGCTTACACAGTAGTGGGAACATAGTCATATAAATAGTTATGTGGTTGGTAGACCAGATAGCTTTTAAAATCTATTGAATGGGTCACTCATGTTCAACCTACTCACGATTCCAATTGAACATATTTATACATTCTCACTTATATTAAGTACATTGCCCTGATTCATGCTTCCCTTTAATCTTTAACTCCAAAGCCTCCTGGATTTTCAAGTCTTCCTTAGTTGGTGCTTTAGCATCTATCATATCTGTTAGCATTGAGTTACTTTACTAAGACAAAGCCATTAGACATTTTCTGACTCTGTCAGCCATGCTTACAACCCCTGGTTAACAAAAACCCAACAGAGCCTTCATACTTTTGCATTCTGTTGAAAGATATAGTCATCTTTGACCAGAGCCTAGCCAGAATCTCTAGGAGATGCTCACTGTGAAATTCAAACACCCCCCCCCCAAAGTGTCACCTTCTTCAGTTCTTCCAGCTGAGAGAGCACACAGGACTCCCTGGTGATCTGCCACCCAGAGGACTGGCACCTGACCGTCATGCTTCCTGTGAAGCCACTGCTGCAGGGTAGTGTGTATTCATCATTCTCCAACCCAAATCCAAAGTAGATGCTGTTACACTGAGCTGGAAAGTAACAGATATGGGGGGAAGGGGGGAATGACTCCAGAACATTCCAGCCCTCTAGAAAAGTGCAGTGTTTCAGTACTTTAGAAGTTCTATCTCCAGATTTAAACCCCAGGCAAAATTTGGAAGTACAGGTACCCTGTTGATGCCCAAGAGTATCCTCGGTCCCCTTTCTTCTTCTTGACACCTCCTGCTCAGGATGATTTCTCCTTCCAGGGATCTGATCAATGCCAGAAACTTTGTTCTTAATGGTTAGATGGCTAGCATTAAGTGAACACAAGGTATGATATAATCACTTATGAAAATACTAGAAGGCAAGAAACACTCTGTATGCCATGTAAGCACAAGTATCAGAGTTCAGATCCTCAGAACCTACATGAATGCCAAGTGGGCACAGTGGCCCATATGAAATTCCACCAGCATTCAGGAGATAGAAACAGATAATTTTCAGATCAAGCTGGCTAGCCAAATTTACTGGAAATGATGAGCTCCAGATTCAGTAGGAGACCCTGCCTTAATCTATAAGGTGGAGAGCAACTGAAGCAGACACCTGACATCAACCTTGAGCCTACACACACACACACTTGTGTCCGTACACATGCAAACATGCATATACACATAAACATTCCAATCACATAAACATAATGCATGGAAGGGAGAAAATACTTGATAATATTGAAGATGCTACAGAACAGAATATGATAATGTGGCTGGAAGATAGGTAATTGTCACTAGGGTGTAATCCTTCTTGGCATGGACTTATTTCAAAACTGCTTCTACTGAAGTCTCCAATGACTCTCAATAATGTTATCTCCTGTGACTGAAACCAAAAGATAGCATCATTGGAAGCCAGCTCCTCACGGCCTGGAATTTTGACCTCCTCATTTTTCTGTTCTAAGAGTCTGGATGTATCAGATAGTATGTGAATGTTTGCTGAGCGAATGTTGTTAGTAGATGCTGACAGAGCTTGTGGCAGGAGAGACCTAAGGCCAAATTTAAAAAGTAAAATAAGTACCCAGCATGTATGGCTAAGTGCACACCTCTGATCTGCATCTTATATTGTTGACCCAATCCTCAATTACTCATCCCTTTGTCAACTCTCTACAACCACTGGGGACCACAGGCCATTTCTCAGCTTCTATGAGAGCAATAGATTCTTTTGGATTACATACACAAGTGAGATCACATGGTGTTGCTCTTTCTCTTTCTGGCTTATGTCATTTAACACAATATCCTCTAGCCACAATTTCCATGGGTAACATCCTTTTCAAGGGCTGAAGGTACTTTGTATTTCAAAATAGCTGGGAAGAAGATGTTGACCCTTTCCATTGCAAAGAAATAATAAATGTTTGAGGTCATAGACATACTAACTACATAATTACATAATGTCAGAAACTCTCAAAATAGTATATTATAATCCCATAAATACGCATGCTTATTATATGTCTAATTTTTAAAATTAAGATATTAGGCATAAGGATGCATATCCATACCCGGGACTTGGAAGGCTGGGGGCAGTGGCTTGAGAATTGGAAGCCAGGCTATACAGAGGGACTCTTTCTCAAAAAATGGGAAAGAAAGAAAGGGAGGGAGGAAAGAAAGAAGAAAGGAGTGGGGAGGGGAGGGGAGGGGAAGGAGAAGGGAGGGGAGGGGAGAAGTAGGGGTAAGGAGAGGAGAGGGGATGGGAAAGGGAGAGGGAAAAGGGGAGGGGAGAGGAGGGGGGAAGTGAGGAGGGAAGGGAAGGAAGGGAAGGGAAGGGAAGGGAAGGGAAGGGAAGGGAAGGGAAGGGAAGGGAAGAGAAGAATTGGTGATGAGTTAGTTTAATCATCAACATCTACTTGACACAATGTCGAGTTACATGGGAAGGGAGTCTAGTTTGGAAATGAGGTCTTGTCTAGATTGGGATGCTCTATAGGCAGATCTGTGGTAGATTTTAACTGGTTAGCTGAGGTAGGAAGACCCACCCTAAATGCAGGTGTCACCATTTCAAGGGCTGGATCCTAGACTTGGGCTGTGAATGTGACCAGCTGTTTCAAATTCCCGATGCCTTGGCTTCCCCACAAGGACAGACTGTAACCTGGAATTGTGAAGCAAATAGACCCTTTCTCCCCTACGTTGCTTTCATCTGGGTGTTTTCTCTCACCAAGAGGAAATGAACTAAGATGATATTTTTAAAAAATGTAGAGAGAGGTGGGTGTGTGCCTTTTCCCCTTGCGTCTTAGGATGGTGATTTGAAACTACTGTCAGCTCCAAAAGCTGTTGCATTGTGTATACCAGCAAAGCACATCCGAGTCACTTCCATCACAGCCTATAGTGAGGTGAGTGCTTCCAGATGTTTATCTGAGATGCTCAGATCTCCAAGTAGTAACAGTCTTAGAGTCAGCTGGGGGGGGGGAATGGCCAGTTTCCAGCAAAAGTGGGTGTTAGCACAGTCCTCTTAGAACTCTGAGGACACTGTGTGTGACTAATGAGAGACAGAAGCAAAGATGGGAGCCCAACCTTACCTTTCCCGAACACTCGAAAAGAGCCATATTTGACTGGAAACTGCCTTCTCAGGGCTGCCTGTACCTTTTCAGCTTCCTGTTCAATGGCAGAGAGGAGTTCAGTAGGGCTAGTGGAGCCAGTCACTTCATAGCCAACAGCAATGCTTCCTTTTCTGCAGTAAGAATGTGGAAAGAAAGAGATTCACTGAACTTCCATTTAGTCTCTCAGGGCAACTCTGGAAATGCATGGCATGGAGTCCACAGGAAAGAAGTAAGCAGATCTGCTGCATATCTTTATGGAGCTGAGGAATACACTCAACACACACACACACACACACACAATGCATGTGCACACACACACATACATACACACATGCATGTGCACAAACATTTGCGACCATGCATGCATATGTGCATATTCATTTGCATGCACAGTCATGCTCATATGCATCCTTGCACACATGTGCCCACATAAATGTATGTCCACATACATTTCTGAATGTTAAATGTCATGAGAGACAGGCAGACAATGACAAGCACAGAAGGAGGAAGTAAAGGCCTCATACTATATATGGCTGCGTGGGGAAGGTTTCTCCATGACAAACATCCCTGGTTTTTGAAACAGATCCTTATAATGATGTCTTAGTTAGGATTACTGTCTTAGTCAGGGTTTCTATTCCTGCCAAAACATCATGACCAAGAAGCAAGTTGGGGAGGAAAGGGTTTATTTAGCTTACACTTCCACACTGCTGTTCATCACCAAAGGAAGTCAGGACTGGAACTCAAGCAGGTCAGGAAGCAGGAGCTGATGCAGAGGCCATGGAGGGATGTAACTTACTGCCTTGCTTCCCCTGGATTGCTCAGCTTGCTCTCTTATAGAACCCAAGACTACCAGCCCAGGGGTGGCACCACTCACAAGGGGACCTCCCCCCTTGATCACTAATTGAGAAAATGCCTTACACCTGGATCTCATGGAAGCATTTTCTCAACTGAAACTCCTTTCTCTGTGATAACACCAGCTTGTGTCAAGTTGACACACAAAACCAGCCAGTACAATTACCATTGCTATGATAAATTACCCTGACCAAAGGAAACTTGGGAAAGAGTTTTCTTTTGCTTCCTCTTCGGGGTAACAGTCTACCACTGAGGGAACTTCAGTCTATCAGGGCAGGAACCTGAAAGCAGGAACTGAAGTCGTGGGAGAATGGGGCTAACTGACTGGTTCCCCATGGCTTCCTCAGCCTGCTTCCTTATAATACCCAGAGCCACCTGCCTGGGGATGGAACCACCCACAATGGGCTGGGTCCTGAATTAAGAAAATGCACTCCAGGCTTGTGTACAGGCAAATCTTAGGGAGACATTTGCTCCACTAAAAGTCCCTCTTCCTAAATAGGTCTCTAGCTTATGTCAAGTTGACATAAAACTAGCCAGCATAGATGACAAGAGGAAGATCACTGGTGAGGAGCTTATGGGATAGCATGCAAGCATCTGCAAAAGTTCTGGGTGAGGCAGTGAGTTTGACAAACTTAAAGACCAGAGTGGCTGGTCCGGTAGGGGAGAGAGGATGGAAGGAAGTAATGCAGGGGAAGTACAGAAGCTGAAAAACATCAATAAAGAAAGCAAGAAGATGAGCTCAGAAAGAGATGGTTTGGCTTGAACTAGTCGGACAACCATTTATGAGGAAACACGTAGACTGAGGTTATATTTTATGGGGTTGCTAGGGAAGCAGATTTGGGATGTCCAAGAAATGAGTTAAGAAGAACTTCATAGAATGGAAGCAAGGTTAGTTAGTGCATTTACATAGTGGAATACTACTGGACACTAAAAAGGTGAGACTCACAGCTACTGGGAAAAGTAGAATGAAAAATGAACCTCGAGTAGTTCATGCTGAGTGATAGAAACCAAGCCATGTAATGAAACAAACAAACAAACAACAACATTCTATTTATATACATTCTCAAACAGATGAAACCAGCCTAGGGAAGATAGAAATCAGACCCAGTGACTGCTTCAGGTGGAGGGTGTGGAGGTAACCCTGGACATTGGCTAGGAAGGAAGTGGAGGAACAGGAGATACTGGAGATGTTCTGTCTGGGTGGGACAAACTGTGTGCAGTTGGTCAGATCTGATGGAACTGTATACTGAGGGTCTGTGTATATCGTGATGTGTTCATTCAGCTCAGGACATAACTGAGAGCAGAGTGTGGCTCAAGGTTTGGGTCCTGCAACTGGAAAACCAAGTAAGAAGAAAGAGGAGAAGGTGGCTGGCCAGGAGTGGGTGGGCTGAGGGAGCAGGGGGTGGACATGTGTTTGGCATGCCCACTGCAAGAGCAAGCAGAGATGGCAGGTTGGCGGCTCACTTTCAGAGTTCAGGGGCAAGGCCAAACCAAAGCGACACAGCTGGAAACTGCAGGAACACAGATGATGTCTAAAGCATGACAGCACACATGCACATGTGTTGTTGAAATTTGCCCTATGGTTAATCTATGAGATCAGCACTGTGTTACCCTCACTCTTTGGTTTTGTATTTTTCACTATGGAACCAAGGCTGGCTTAGAACTTGCAGCAATCCTCCTGTCTCACTTCCCTAAGTGTGGTAATTATATGTGTAAGCCACCACACCCAGCTACTCCTGTCTTAGTGTTATATTCTTTTCAATTAAAAAAAGATTTTTTACATGCTTTAAATAAAGTATAAAATATAAAATTTAGAATGTTTTTTTTTTTTTAAATTATCTGTATGAGTGTGTTGGGGAGGGGTACATATGAATGAGTTGTAGATGCCAAAAAGGGATCAGAAGAGGGAGTCAGATACCCGGAGAGGTGGAGTTACAGATGGTTGTAAACGACCTGATATAGGTGCTGGGAACTAAGATCAAGTATTCTAGAAGACCGGAATATATCCTTTACAGCTGAGCCATTTCTCCAGCCCTGCAGCTGTTCATATTGAAGTGGGAGGAGTAGAGGGAGGGGAAACTATAATCAGGATATATTGTATGAGAAAAGAATCTACTATCAATGTAAACAAAAGGAATCAAGACACAAAGAGAAGCAGGGTTAGGAGAACGAGAACGTCTGAAGTTCCGAAAGACAATACAAACTCTTGATGCTCTTGCCTTGATATCCGGTCCCCCAAATTTGCCAACTATCTTCCTACCGATTGTTTGTTTTGAGATAAGGTCTCCCTCCCTGTGAAACCCAGGCTACCCTTGTATTCACTTTGCACTCTAGGTCAGTCATGAAATAATAGCAATCCTCCTGCCTCCGGATCCCAAGCAGTAGGATTCCAAGCATGCACCATCGCACCTTTTCAGCTTTTGAAGGTAAAAGTCACTGGGATTGGATCTCAGCTTCATCTTAGAGTACATGGACAGGAAAGGCACAAAAAGAAAATGATCCATGATACAGGTTCGCTGTAAGATGGAAGCAGTGTTCTCTGTGTTGGTTTTAAAGGGAATTATTCACGTGGGACTTTCTAAATGACTTTATGGAATAGGGATATATTTATAGCAAGTGTTGTTGAGAATTCCCCATGACTGGTTTGAAGTGAACCATGGAAAAAATAATGAGTCAGGTTCCTTGACCTCTGAGCTACTTCCTCCAGCAAGTGGACCACAAGTAGCTGGCAATGGAGGTATGCATGCCCAACTCCAAATAACTTTGAACTGAATCATAAACAAAAAGCTAATTTACTAAATATTCCTGTATTTGCTGTAGACAATGGCCTCTGAGTTTTGAACCACAGTCTATACTTGATACCTGCCTGCTCAGAAGGACATTTTATACAAGGTTTCCATCCTGACTCCAAATTTATACGTCATGTCCGATGTGGCAGGAAATGCTCACCTCTCTACACCCACACCCCTAACATCACCCCTCATCCCTTCCTGAACCTGAACTCTGTGATCTCTCCCTTCCTCTCAAGGTCCTGTAGCCTTATGCCCACATATTTACATTTTTAAATGTGCGTGTGTGTGTGTGTGTGTGTGAATGTATATGCATGCTCACATGCATGTGTGTACTTGCATGTAGAGGCCAGAGAACAACCTCTGGTTGCCATTAGGAATACCATCTACTCCTTCTGAGAAAGGATCTCTCACTGGCCTGGATCTCATTAATTAGGAGAGTCTCGCTGGCCAGTAAACCCCTGTCTCTACTACCCTGTCACTGGAAATAAATGTGTACACTACCATGCCAGGCACTACTATGTGGGTTCTGGGGTCAGACTCCAGATCTCAGGCTTGCCAGGTATACACTGACTAAACTATCTCCTGAGCATTGACTTTGCAATTCTGTCAATGGCAGCAGGAACATCACTTGGCATTCTCAGGACTAGTGTGGAATTCTAAAGCAGCCCTTCTGAGACCAGATGGGACTTACCGAAATTGGGTGACCTGAACTGACTCAAAACCATGGATTCTTCTGTATGCTTCTTTAAGCTTAGAAAGAAAACAAAAGACAATGATTCAATCTTTGTCCTCACACATCAAAAGGACATTGATGCAAAATACAGATGCAAACAATAAATAAAGCAGTAACAGATGAACAAAAGAAGAAGGGGCCATGGGAAGAAATTATATGTCATAACAAATACAGCCAAGTAACAATTGAGAACACACACACACACACAATTTATTTTAGAGGATGCTAAGAAAGAGTAAGCTATCAGAGGCTGGTGAGATGGGTCCATTAGCAAAGTCATCGCAGCAGTTATGAGGAGCTGAGTTCAGGTTCCTAGCACTCATGTAAGCAGAGTATACAGCCACATACATCTGTAGCCCTAGCCCTGGGAAGTGGAGACAGGCAGAGCTTGTTGGTCAACCAGTCTAGTCAATTGAGACCAATGATAATGTGTAGACACTTTTTAACAGAAAAACACTTGAGATCTACCTCTGGCCTACACACATGAACAGAGAGAGGGGACATTTGGTAATGGTAGGATAATCAACATCTTAGACTATCAGGGAATAGGGTACTAACTAAAGAATATAACAAGTGTATCCAGGTCTATGTTCTGGTCCTCAGCATAGGCACACTGACTGGTCTGTTTGTATGCGACTGCAGTGAAGTCAATGTACCCATGTCTATGTTTTGATCTTCAGATTGACTGGTCTAGTTCTTATGTGACTTAGCTGTGAGGTAATGTTTTGTTCAGTAACTCTCTTCAGCTTCTAAGAGACACTTCTTTGTGGGACAAATTAAAATGCTGACAATTGAGCCTAGGTCATGGTAATTTACTGTATGTGATTAAAAAACCATAAAATAGTCAAGAATCCTTAGTACAATATTCAAGTAAGTACGTAGTACCAGACACAAAACAATTGAGAGTTAAACTGATAAAGTCTCAGGAAAATGCTCATGGCTCATCAACTGTGAGTGGAGTGGAACTTATCCAAAATAGGTAATTACATATGCACTAAGGGACCAAAGAGTTGGCACAGCGATTAGGAGCATGCAGAGGACTTGAGTTCCCGGTTCCAAGCATCCATGTTGAGTGACCCACAGCCACCCATAAGTCTAACTTCAGGGGATCTGATGGCCTTTTCTGGGCTCTGTGGGCATGTGCAATCATACATACATGCATAGAATGCACACACACGCACACACACACATACACACAATTTAAAATTAAATAAATCTTTAAAAATATGTCATCAAGGAGCTAGGGTAATAGTTCCATCAGTAAAGCACTTGTCTTGCATGAAGACCTGAGTTTGAGCCTCAGGACCTACATCATATGTGATGGTGCAGGTTTATAATCTCCGCACTCAGGAGGCCAAGACAGGCAGATCACACAGACTTACTAGCCAGTCAGCCCAGCTGAATTGGTGAGCCCCAGGCCAAAGAAAGCCCTGCCTAAAAGGGGAAAAACCACAGGGGTAGGGGAGAAAAGACAACATTCGAGTCTGATTTTCTCTGTCCCCTATACGTGCACACAGCACTCACATGGGTAATCCCTATCTACGAATACGAACACATATGATGTGAATATTAAATGCATGTTCTAAATTGAAAAGCATTGGAACTTATGGTTAGAAAGAAAATCCTTACATAACAAATAATGCTTACTTGATTTTCAATTCCAATTGTGTAGTGGGTGTATACATCAGACGATGAATTCCAAAGGTCTTCCGGAAATCTTTCGTCAATTTCAAAAGTACCCCAAACCTCTGTGGGAAATAGAGGAGAAAAAGTCTTTAGATAAAATAAATGTCTAACTTGATTTTATCGGCAGCATGAAATTATTATAAAAGTGCAATTCTGAACCCATGTAAGGATTTCCATTTATTTTCATAAAATATATTCATCGAAAATAATAAAGGAAAGAAAGAAAACAAGAGTTTCCAATGGTGAGTTTCTAACAGTCATGAGAACATTCTAGTGAGTGTGTGTGTGTGCATGTGTGTATATGTGTGTATGTGTGGGCGTGTGTGTATGCATGTGCATGTGTGTGTGTGTTGTGTGTGTGTGTGTGTGTGTGTGTACATGGAAACGGGATGTCTGGTGTCTCTCACGGAACCATGAGCTCAGCAATTCAGGTAGATTAGTGGACCACAGAACCCAGGGATCCTGAGTCTGTGCTTCCCCACTGTGCCCAGTTAACGATCTACACTCGTGTCTTCACGCTTGCACCCCAAGCACTTTCTTTACGGAGACATCTCCCCAGCACAACACAACTTTAAAGCAGTTTGCTAACTCTCTACAAGCTCCATGCTTACCAGCTCAGGGCTAGTGCTTGTCTGTACAGAGTTGGTCTCTCTCTAAGGACAACTCCTGTTTGTTCTTCCTTCAGGGCCTCATCCTTAGCTGCTCTGGAAGCCCTTGGTCCCCAAGTGGAAATTTCTTTCTACCTCTTTTTATCAGCCCCACTTTCTCCATCTGGCTATACCTGCCTCACAATACTGTGGGAAGCCCTTCATGAACACAGCGCCTGTCCGAGTCTTTCTTCTATTTCTTGTAGATGGCTCAGAAACAGGTCCTTTTTCCCAAATGTGGGCTTTCATTGGCATTTGTTGAAGAAATGCCTCTTTTCTTTATTACCACCTAGCCTCCCCTACAAGCCTGATAAGTCATGCATAGCAAGATAAATGTTTTGTAGCCTCCAGGAGGGTTGGACATAAAAATGGCCCTTAGTAGATACATGATAGGCATAACGTGAGTTGCTGTGGTCCTCGGGAGGTGGACCAGGTATGCCCATTTAAACTGACTTATTTCTGGCTCCTCCCTCAATCTTTTCTTTCCTCAGATCTAAAACCCAGAGCTTCAAGATGATTAGGATAGTTGTTGGGGGGACATGCCTCCTCCCCCTCCCCCTCCTCCTCCTCTGCCTCCTCCTCCTCCCCCTCCTCCTCCTCTGCTTCCTCCTCCTCCTCTGCCTCCTCCTCCTCCTCTGCCTCCTCCCCCTCCCCCTCCTCCTCCTCTTCTTCTTCCTCTTCCTCCTCCTCTGCCTCCTCCTCCTCCTCTTCCTCCGCCTCCTCCTCCTCTTTTTTTTCCTTCTCTGTTCTCCTTTGCAGACAGTGTCTCAAACTATAGCCTAGACTGTCCTGCAACTCACTATGTAGCTCAATCTGGCCTCAAACGCAAAGCAGTCTTCTTGCCTGTCTCCTGGGTGCTAGGGTTACAGGCATGAGCTACAGGGGAAATCGTCATAAAGTCCATTAAGGTCTGGAGTGCATGTAACTAGACTCATCTCATCCTTTGTGAAACAGAAACCTAAGTCAATAGTGGCTCTCCTGGTTTTTAGGTTATATAGTGTGTGTGTGTGTGTGTGTGTGTGTGTGTGTGTGTGTGTGTGATTCAGAATGTATGTTTTTCAACCCAGAGCAGGCCTTTCAATGCAATCCCCAGGTGTTCCTCCCACATCTAGAGTTGATTCTGGTAAAGAAGAGAAAGGGGAGAAGGAAAATGTTCTGACTCAGGCATCTAGCTGCCACTTGGATTTCAGTGCATCTTTCTAAATCTCAATAGAATCCCACAGTCAGAGCTGCACCGGGAAGTTGGAATGACATCCAAACCTCATCATGTAGTTTTGGATCTGCTACATGTAGGAGCTTTGACTGGGTCCAGACAAAGCTCACAGGGCATCTCCACCTCATCACTACCCTTCAGCATCCACTGCCCTAGCCAGGCAAAGACTACAGCCCAGTCTCTGTAGTATGCTGGGATCCCCAGCCAACAGGCACTTACTTGCTCTCTCACAGAAATTAACGCTCTTCCTAAGATCTCTGAGAGGGCAATTACAGCTTGAGAGGGGTCCAGCTGTGTGAAGGTAGCAGTTCTGGGGGTCAAGGCAGGAGGGAGGAAACCACCTATAGCTGTCTTCACAGTCACACTCCAGGAACCCTTTCTGGCTTCTGCAGTCTGTGTATAGAAAAAAATAGAACATGGTGTCACAGTGTCTGCGTTCGAAACCAACATCCGCTCAGTCCTTGGCTCTGACTGGAATCTGAACCAAGGATTTCTCAGCAGAAGCTGGAAGGTTAGCAGTGCGTTTAAGATGCAGAAATGTCCAACTCTGTAGACTACGAGGTTAGTGTGAAAACTGTAGCAAAGATAAAACCCAAATGGCCAGGCTTAGCATCCAAAACAAGGCTAGGGACCTCACAGGTATCCACTGTGGTGTACAAAAAAGGCAGGCGAGCATAGTCATCATCTAGGGTTATTGAAGAGGTCTAATGTGTGTCACTTGAGTCTGTACCCGTGCATCTATTAGCACTCCACATGCCAGGGCTGAGGATGACATGGCTCAGTGTTTAAGAACACTTGCTGCTCTACTGGAGATCTGGGATGGGTTCTCAGCACCCACGTGGTAGCTCCCTGGCATCTTGTACTCCAATTCCAGGGGATCTGAAGCCTTCCTCTGGCCTACTCAGGTACCAAGCACGCACATAGCGCACACGTATGCATGTCGGCAAGACACTCATACACATACAAATTTTTAATGTTTAAAAACATTTAAAGGCAGAATGATTTAGAGGTGGGGCCCGTGGTGAAAATGTCTACCTGCCAATGTTATGGATTCTTTATTCTGTATTGGACCTGACATGCCTATCATAATCCTTCTCTCTTAACAGAAGGTGAAGCGGGATGGTCCAGGACATGTTTGAGAAAGGTACACGGAAGTATGTAGTGAGTGCTGGTAAACCTTACCATGCTTCAGGGCCCCCTGAAGCACCTCATCCCAGAGTGTATGAGCCAACAAGTCTGAAATGGACTGAAGAGTTTGCATTTCTCTTCGGTTCCCTGTTCCTGCTGCTGGCTGGGATCTGAACACTCTGAGACTCACAGTTTTAGCCCAAGTCATTGAACTTCGATGGGAGGCACTTTTGTGGTTTGTCTTACCAACGAGCTCTTGCTGTCTTCAAGAAAAACAGTGGGATTTCATATCCTGACCTCATGGGGCTGGACTGAGTCATAGAACACATTATGGCCAATAAAAGAGGAGTAGAGTTAATATCTGTCCCTTTTCAGCCAAAGAATGTCATTGCCTATGTGAGGGTCTCCAGGGTTTCATTTCTTTGGTGCTCAGAATGGATACGTTTGAAGTAAGATCTCCCCCATCAGCTGGTACCTGAGAGACAACCACAGACACAGCCCCCTTGCCAGCATGCAATGGACATGACACATGAAGAAGACACGTTAGCTCTTGATGCCACAGAGCTTGTGGAAGAATCATTTTTCACAGAGCAATCCTTCATTGTGGCCCACCTCCTCCCTGTTTACACTCCCAGTCACCGTCACCGGACAGCTAATTTACATGTGGTGGCCTTCACTGTGATAATCCTGCTGGGACCATGTAAGCTCAGCGATCGAGATTTCAAGAGCTTCAGAAATCTCTTCAGTTCTCTCTTCTCCTCTGGATCTCTGTACGTCATCTGAAGTAGCACCTCGTACTCCTGGACTGGAGGTAAAGAGAAGTTATTAGAAGGTCCCTGTCTGTGGGGAAGGTCCCTTAGCAGTCATCCTGTTCTGCATAGAGCTCCCGAGCTGTCCCTGATACTTGTCACTACGTTCTGTACATCTAGACATTGACATAACATGTGCACAAGGAGACGCGCCTTACGCATGCAGATCTCTCTCCCCAGTTCTGCTGGGCCAGTCATTCCCACACTCTCTGGCTACCCCAGCTTTGTTTTCCTTAAGTACCTGCAACATACAAAAACCCCACTTCACCCTATTAAAAGATGTTCTAGTCATTAGCGGGAGTTTTAGGATTTGCTTAAACACAAAATCAAAACACAATTCAGCCTTAGCTTGCCTCTGTGGACACTTACCTCCAGCTACTTATTTCTATAAACAAACCATTTTCCTTTCTTGCCCCCCCACCCCCACCCCAAGACAAGCCTTCTGTACAGGGCTCTGGTATCCTTGGCTTCCGCACGCAGGCCCAATCTTACCTTGAGTCTCTGCACATACTAGCTCTACAGCCAGACTGACTGGGTTCAAATCCTATCTACAGTTCCCGCAGGCCTTGGGAGTCCCCCCCCCAAAAGATGGGGAACAGGGTACATCTGACCATAGTCACGTTCTCAGGATACTGAAGCCAGAAAGACCAGATTCAATTCTGTCTTAAGCCCCTAGCTCCAGGCCCTAGTTTCACTATCTTTAAAGTAAAGATGGCCATAAACCCTTAAAGGTACCAGTGAGGCTTTATTGCTTATAAGAGAACTAAACACAAACTTGCCTAGTGACAGGTCTATATTAAATACTTGCTGCACTTTTATTGTCATTGTTACTGTTGGGAGATCTTGTTTGTCACACTCCATATTGAGATTTTTGTTTTAGTTCCTTGACGAACTGTAGTCTTGCATGGGGATATGCTTTATGTTATGGTTAGCACATGGCCATATGCTAATGCATTTAAGTTCATTTGCACGTCAGAAAGGCTTTTGTGGATTGGATCCTAGAACCTAGCAATCACCTGTGTGGATCAATGTTTTCATAAGGAAAACATTCAGTGCTTCCAGCCTGCGTGTTTAAATCCACACCAGGATTCATCCACAGGTTAAGCGCTCTGCCCATTAATTACATTCATAGAAGGGAGATACAAAAGAAAAGAAAACAAAAAACAAAAAACGGGCTCCTGTCTGGTACGGTGCAAGATGCTCATCTCGAATGTCAGCTTGGATTTGTAGTAATGTAGGAGACACACCTCTGGATGTGTATTTGAAAGAGTTTCCAGAAAGGTTTATCTGAGAAGAGAAAACCCACCCTGAATGTAGATGATACCATTCCATGAGCTGAATTAAAGGAGAAAGAGAAAGCAAGCCAAGCATGAGCAATCATCCCTAAGCTAAGTGTGGACAGAGTGTGACCGATACCTCAAGCACCAGGTGCCATCCCTTCCTGGCATGATGGACTGCCTGGCCCTTTAAATAGTGAACCTAAACAAGTCGGTCCTCCCTTGTAGGGATTTGGTAAGGCGTCTGGCCAGAGCAAAACATATACCAACGAATACACGTGTGTTTAATCCTCAGAACTGTCTTGCTCTTAAGAATTTCTATTATTCTCACTTACAGATTTGGAAAATTTCATAACGTGCCTAAGATCACCTGGCTGTTGCTGAGGTAGGAACTCTTGTTTTCTTGGTCTCAGTGTCCTGTGTTCCAGAACCTCTAGCGGAGTCTTACCTGGATGCCTTTTGTCAACCACACTGACATCTGCTTTTGTTCTGCGGCCATCATTTTTCTGAAAAAAAAAAAAAAAGGAAAGATGATAGCTATGATGAGGCTTTGAGCTCTGCAAACCATAGGCCGATCGAGTTCCCCTGATGACCTGAAATCGCCGACCTAATAGCCAAGCCAAGGATGGTGGGACGTGGCCAAGAAAGGCCCCGGGAAGGCTGTTTGGAGCAAGTGAAGGTTCTGCAGGAAAAAGCTTATCAGGAGGTGGGAACAGCAGATGCACAGGCCCAGTGCTATGACTGCTGCGCATCTATGGAGATGAATGAAGGATTGGAGAGCACGAGGGCAGGGGCGGGGACAGGGGCGGGGCGGGGCGGGGACAGGGGCGGGGCGGGGCGGGGGCAGGGACGGGGGAGAGGGCGGTGAATGGAGAGGAGCAGGAGATGGAGTCAGAGTCCACAGGGGCAGGTCATGCAGATCTACCAGACCACAGAAAGATTTTTAACTTTTGGTAGTGAGCGGAGTGAGTATTGTGTGGTGTGTGTGTGTGTGTGTGTGTGTGTGTGTGTGTGTGTGTGTTGCAAGTACACAGGTATATTAGTGAGTACACCCATGTGTATATGAGAAGACCAGAGGAAGCTATTGAGCATCTTCCTCTCTTACTCTTTTGTTTATTCCTTGGAGACAGGGTTTCTCACTACAGTGGAGCTGGTTGCTATTCTGGCTCAAATGCCTGACTCTGTGGCTTCCTGTCTTCCTCAACCCCAGTACTGAAAATACAGCCACCTATGCCCAGCTTTTTAAAGCACATGCTGGGGAGTCCAAGGGCTCTTCTCCACTGAGTCGCCTGGTGTTTAGCATTTACCCCAGTGAGTTATGCAGAGTTTGAACAGGGAGAAGAAAAGAAAGATCCACTCTGACTTTCCAGAAGCCTTAATCCTGAAGCCATATTAAGAATGGCCAAGCAGAGAAGCAATGAAAACATTTCTGGGGTTACAGGAGCAATACAGGAACGAGATAATAAAGCTATAGACAGAGGCGGCAGCTGCAGTGGATGAAGTTAGACTTGTCTGACTTCGGGGTATATGTTAAAGATCCATTTTTAAAATGATCTAAATGTACAACGTGACAAGACTCAAGCACGGCACCATTTTTTCCCAAGTGGAAAGAGAGTGTTGTCACAGGAAAAGAGGAGCAGGTTCAGTAGGAAAAAACCAGGGGTTCAGTTTGGAACCCATAAAGTTGAGGAATACAAGGATGGTGGGCACACGAGTGAGGAGTTCATCGGGAAGCATCCAGATGATAATACACATTAGGGAACCATCCCGTGAGTAAAAAACATTCAAGCCAGATCCTTGAAAGTACCAATTACCAAGACAATGAGTAGGCCACTGCTGGGGTGCTGCTCAGTAGTTAAAGCACTTGCTATGTAAGGGGAAGGACTGGCTAGAGTTTGGATCCCCAGAACCTATATATGTGGAGTAGGCAAGGTGGCCTGCCTCGAATTCCAGCCTTGGGAGGTGGAGACAGAGTCCCCAAAGCAAGCTGGCCAGTGAGAGTCATAATGTCATTGACCTCCGGGCCTAAGAGATCCTGCCTCAATAAATAAAGTGGAAAAACCATTGAAGAAGATGCCTGATATCACCTTCAGGCCTCTCTGTGTATGCACAATCATACACGTGTGCTAATGCATGTGCAAACATGCATACTCACAAATGTACAAAAAATAGACACAAACAGAAACAAAACAAAGAAAGGTGAATATACTGGTGCTTGAGAGACAGAGGCAGAGAGATTGCTGCAGGTTTGAGGCTAACCTGGTCTACACAAAGAGCTCCAAGCCAGCCAGAACTAGAATTATATGACAAGACACTCTCTCTCTCTCTCTCTCTCTCTCTCTCTCTCTCTCTCTCTCTCTCTCACACACACACACACACACACACACACACACACCATAAAACAAGGGTAGGATGATGGCATATCTGTAATCTTCAAACTTAGGAGGTAGAGGCAAGGGGATCTGCAGTTCAAAGCTACCCTCAGCTACATTGTGAGTTTGGGACCAGCCTGGGTTGCAAGAGACCCTGTACTAAGCATCAATGCCAGAAGAAAAGGGGAAGTGGGAATGAGAGAGAAGACCCATGGGTGTTAGTATCCACTCATATTGTTCTGTACCCAAGAGGCCATAGCATAGAAAATGTTGAATTAGACAAGATCTCCAAAATAGTTAATTATTCATGGGAGGGCCTCATTTGCAATCAAATAGATAAAATAACTTACTGAAGACCTCACAGTGAGTGCTGATGATCCTGAGACAAGACCTCTAGACCTCTGATGCCAATCCACCAACCTCTACATCTCAGTTGCCTGGAGAGTGATAGATTCTGAAGGTACGGAATGTGGAGAGGAGAGACGGTCACCAAGAGAAACAAGCCGTGCACCAGCTTACCTGCAGGAAGTCGTCGGTGCCCTCAGTGAGTGTGATGAGAGGAATGAACCACAGCAGTCCAACTCTCATATCCAGGAGCTCCTTCTCTCCTCTCTGGACTGAACACAGACACCGTGTCTAGTCACCCAGGAGGCTGTGTGCTAGAACAAACATCACAAGCCAAGACTGTAACTAGGAACATTCAGCATGAACCCCTTAAGTTTTATGGGGATTTTCTTTGTCACATTAAAACAACCAAGAGCTCTACAGGTGTAAATATCAAAGATGGATTGGGAGTGACTAAACTTAAGCCAATTTAGAAAGCTCCCTTCTTGTTAATTGATGGAGTTAGCATCAACGAATTGTTCTCAAGTTTCTATTTATCTTATATAATTGGCCAAGAACCCAGCACATCAGCACTGTGGTGATTCCAATGAGAAATGTCCCCCATGGGCTCCGGTATTTGAACACTTGGTCCCTGGTTGGTGGTACTGTTTGAAGAGGTGGTGGAGCCCTGAGGAGATAGAGCCTTGCTGCAGAAAGCAATCATGGAGGGCAGGCTTTGGGTGTTTACAGCCCGATCCTGCTTCCAGTTCCTTGTCTCTGCTTTATGTCTGTGTTTGACAATATGAGCTCTCAGCTTCCTGCTCCCGCTGCCTGCTGTCATGGCTCCCTCACCATTACAGAGTTTCCCTCTGGACATAAGATAAAATGCATTCACTCTTCTTTCAATGTCCTTTGAATGTCCCACTTTATCATAGACACAGACATGTGACTAATACAGACCTGGTCCAAAAAATTATCTTTTATATCTGTGTTATCTGGTGTCAAAGAATAATCATGCCAACTTACAATTTTTCTGTCTAAGCTACTGGGCACATGAGGCCTCTCCATTTTTAATTTTAATTAAGATTATATTTAAAATTCAGTTTCTTAGATGAAGGCTGTAGCTTAGTAGTAAAGCACTTGCCTAGCCTGCATGAGTTCAACGCCCCCCCACACACACATGCATGTGCACATACACACAAACACACACACAATCAGTTTTTTTTGTTGCATTAAATATACATTTTTTGTCCTTGTATTTTTACAAAAGAATATCATGTAGCCCAGGCTGTCCTCCAACTCGTTCACTGTTAGCTAAGGATGGCTTTAAACTTCTGATTCTCCTAGTATGTGATCCTGGGGATAAAACCCGGTGCTTTACACATGCTATACAAAGACTCTTATCAACTGAGATCATCCTGAGCCACTACGTACATTTCTAAGACAAACAAGTCACAAGTGGCTGAAGCCTACCGTGTTAAGTAGCACATTGTGGAATCCCTCCATCATTTTGGAAAGTTTTTAGTGGACAGCAGTAATAGAAACGTGTCTTGGTTAGGATTTTACTGCTGTGAACAGATACCATGACCAAGGCAAATCTTATAAAGCCAACATTTAATTGGGGCAGGCTTATAGGTTCAGAGGGTCAGTCCATTATCATCAAGGTGGGAGCATGGCAGCATCCAGGCAGACATGGTGCAGGAGGAGCTGAGAGTTCTACATCTTCATCTGAAGGCTGCTAGCAGAATACTGGCTTCTAGGCAACTAGGGTGAGGGTCTTAAAGCCCACACCCACAGTGACACACCTACTCCAACAAGCCACACCTTCTAGTAGTGCCACTCCCTGGGTCTAGTATACACAGACTATCACAGAACATAAAATACTATTCCTCCCACAGCTTTTCAGTATTTCTTTTACAGCTCCAATATGTGTGTCTATGTGTGTGTGTGTGTGTGTGTGTGTGTGTGAGAGTGTGTGTGTGTGTGTGTGTGTGTGTGTGTGTCTTAGGGTTTCTATTCCTGCACAAAAAATCATGACCAAGAAGCAAGTTGGGGAGGAAAGGGTTTATTCAGCTTACTCTTCCACATTGCTGTTCATCACTAAAGGAAGTCAGGACTGGAACTCAAGCAGTTCAGGAAGCAGGAGCTGATGCAGAGGCCATGGAGGGATGTAACTTACTGGCTTGCTTCCCCTGGCTTGCTCAGCCTTCTTTCTTATAGAGCCCAAGACTACCAGCCCAGGGATGGTACCACCCACAAGGGGTCCTCCTACCCTTGATCACTAATTGAGAAAATGCCTTACAGCTGGATCTCATGGAGGCATTTCCTCAAGGGAAGCTCCTTTCTGTGTGATAACTCCAGCTTCTGTCAAATTGACACATAAAACCAGCCAGTACAATGGTTTCAATGGTTTAAAAAAATACAATTCTCAAACTCAATAATTCACCACTGGAGTAAGTGTCCTTGGTCAGGACAGAGTGGGGTTCTCCCTGCCAGCCTTACCTTGCTTCTTGGCAAAGTTTAATCTTCATGTGCACACTGCCATCCCTACCAGATACTGCTTTCAGATGCTGCTGTCTGACCTAAAGAGAAAGGCAGGAGGGGTGGGCTAGGAGGGGCATAGGGAGGATTATTATACCCATGACCAGTTTTCTGAGACCTTCGAAGAAAGCATGGGTCACATGGTATCTATGTTACCTTCCCTCTTGGGTGACTGAATGTTCCTCTCACACCCCACCTTCTTCACCATCCTGTTTGCCAAAGACTCCTCTTAGATCTTTGGTTGCATGAGTCTGTGATGGTAGCCTGTGCTTCAATCCTTTCTTGTTTGGTTGGTTAATTTTTGAGACAGGGTTTCTCTGTGTAGCCTTGGCTGTCCTGGAATTCACTCTATAGACCAGGCTGGCCTTGAACTCAGAGATCTGCCTACCTCTGCCTCCCTAGTGCTGGCGTTAAAGGTATGCACCACCACAGCCTGGCTTCTTCTTTTTAAAGATTTATTTTTTTTCTTTTATGTGCATTAGTGTTTTTCCTGCAATAGATGTCTTCCTGTGAGTGCCAGATCTCATTAGAGACAGTTGTGAGCTGCCATGTGAGTGCTGGGACTTGAACCTGAGTCCTCTGGAAGAGCAAGCCATTCTTTTAACTGCTGAGTCTTCTCTCTAGCCCCTTCAACCATTTTTTTTTAGGTCTTGGCTTATCTGCTCTAAAGTCTGTCTGCTTCTGTCTGTGTTTACTGTTCTCCAGAGGTAATGGGCATTTGTCTCTGAAGAAGAATGTTTCAGTTAATTTTCCCCTCTCCTGCTAAGACCTCTTCTCCAGTGTGCAGCCTGAGGCTGTAAACCCAGCCCAGAAAGCCTGGGTGACAGCTCTGGGTATCATAAAGAAGTCTTCTCTCCTACTTCCTTATCTCCCTTCCTCCTACTCTGGACTGCTTCTTGGAATTTTCCAGAAATGGTTATCAGTGATGCATGGTTGAGGCTTGTGTTGGTCTGTAGGCTGATCATGAATAGATGCACCAGAAAGAAAGAAGAGAAAAATGGAGAAGCAGCTGAGGAGAAATGGGGGAAGGAGAGAGAATAGAAGAGGAATGTTCTGGTGCTCTTTGGAAAACAGAGACATCCATATTTTTCCTAAAGTCTGTTAAATCTTAAACAGGCCCAACCTAGCTGTGGATATTATTAACGGACACCAGAAATGCTCATGTCCATGTGTATGTACTTCTGAACAATTTCTAGACTAGGGAAATAATCTATGCCCTCAGCCTAGTTCTGTATAAGGCATTCTGCTTCAGGTTCTGGTATCTGTATAAGTCTGTGTTCTCGTTATTGTGACCAAATATCAGACAAAAGCAACTTGAGTAAGGGAGGATTCATTTTGGCTCCTGGCTTGAAGTTACAGCCCATCATACAAGAGGGCATGGTAGCTGAGGCTTGAGTTTCTGGTCCAAGTGCGGCCACAGATAGGAGGCAGAGAGAGCCGCGTGCTTTGTTCGGTCTGGGATGCCAGTCCATAGAATAGTGTCCCCACATTAAGGCTCTTCCCACCCGATTGAGCCTAATCTATTAATTCCCTCGTAGATATCAGATTGTTGTTTCTTAGGTGACTCTAGAACCTTTCAAGTTCACATTGATATTAGCCATCACACTGCCAAAGCTTGAACGAATCATTCATTTTTTGCTCTCTAGTTCCTTAATATGTATTGCTTCTTGTGTTATAGGGTTAGATAACTCGAGAGAGAGAGAGAGAGAGAGAGAGAAAGAGAGAGAGAGAGAGAGAGAGAGAGAGAAAGAGATCTGGAATTCAAGTAAGTCATTAATAACGTTTTAGGATAATTTTGCTCTATGTGGTACTTGGAATGTTCTTCATTGTCAGATAATAAGAATTTATCTGAAATTTAAATATAACTGGACATCTCATTGGGCAAGTAGTCAAGAATGGAGAAACGGCATCTCAAGGTCTACGGATGAAAGCAGGCTCTGCAGGTAAACTGGCTTGCTTCTGGTGTTGACTTTACAGCTGGGTGCCTGTGATATTCTTAGGTTTTCTATGCCTTTATTTATTCACCTTTGAGATAAAAGGGATCCATATCTCATTCACAGGCTCTTGGGAGAGTCGAATGAGTTACTGCATATAAAATGGCCCAAACAGTAACTGTTGCCACCCACTCAGATCCGCAATATCATGAGCATTTCTATTTCCACCATATTACAGTTTGGGTAGCTATTTGTTAGATTGGGTCAGAATTTCACTTCAGTTCTGAGTCAAATTAAATTGATGTGAGTAATGTTGCCGGTTTGACAGCCAGCACCACGGTGATAGAAGGCTCTAAGCCTTCAGGAAACAGGAGTGCATTTTTTTCCCAGTAGCTGAATGACCTCACCCAAAGGAGGACCTGCAACACAAAGAATGTAAAGTGTGTTGGCGAACAGGCATTTCCACTGGCCTGCCCTCGGGGACCTAGCGGCAGCTTACGTCATCACCCACCTCTGCCAGGTACACGCCCCCTACATCTCTGCTCATTTTCTATCTGTCCTGTTCGCTCTCTATTCACTCTCTCCTCCTTGTTCTCTGTCTTGTTCATCTCCCTGTCTCATCTCTTCCTCATGCCCTACTCGGAGGCCAGAAGGATCCCCAAAACTACAAAAAACAAAACAAAACAAAACAAAAACAAACAAAAAGCCCCTCAGAATCTTTATGTAATTCCATGAGTTGTCCTTGCCACAAGAGCATGGATGTTTACATCACATTTCACTCTGGGGGCAGCTAACGACTGGCCAACAGCTGTGTTGGCATTGCCATCTGTGGAAAAGCTTAACCACTTAACCATAGTGGGGAGTGTGCCCCGCCCCCTTCCTTGAATTCATTCAAGTGAATTCATTTCTGATAATCCCTGTCCTTTATGTAACCACAAACAATCATTCAACTTTGCTGTTGTGCCTCTAGAGGCGGCGGCACATTGTCTCCCCGCTCTCCCAGTTATGTGTTTGTGGACTCTGAATATCAATTGTTTATGTCAACAGTGGTCTCCATATCCACATGATTGCGGACCTGAAACTGTTCATACACTCTCCAGCGTTGTGAGCAACAGCCCAGTCCTAGGGACCATTGAACTCCGGGCTGTTTTTCTGCCTTCAGTGTTTATGAAATAATGCCTCTTCCCCTATAAATAACACCCCCATTAGGATGATGTCCCTCCTCTCTGTCATAAAATTACAAGTGCACATGTGGGGATGGCAGAGCAAGGCTCCACAGAAGACTAAGACAATCAATTGTGGTTCAGTCAGAATTAGGCAAATGTGAACAAACTCAACTTTATTTCGCATCTAATTATGTGGTTTGTGGGAGGAATCTTTGCAGAGAAACTCCCAGAGTGCTTGCCTTTCAGACAGGTTTCCTTGTTTTTTGTTTTTTGGTTTTTTTTGTTTTTGTTTTGTCTTTGTTTTTCCTAACTGGGTAGATGTAATAGACAGAATGAGGTTGGGGGAGGGGAAACACAGAGAAAGCCAAAAAGAAAAAGAGTTTGGAGAGTTGACCAAATTTAAGAGCCAAATTTTCGCTGGAAGAACAATAACTTAAAAGTGTCTACTAAAAAATTCAGCGGGTGTAGACAGTTAAGTATAGACACAGCAAAAAGGGTTTGTTTGTTTGTTTGTGGCTGTTGTTTTGAGACAGGATCTCCTGTAGCTCAGAATAGCCTCCAATTCACTCCACAGCAACCCTAGAAATTCTAATTCTCCAGCCTCTATTGCCCACATGCTGAGATCACAGACAGACACAGTGCCAAACATTTTAATCTGGGCTCAAGATTAAACTCTAGACCCCATGCACGCCAGGCAAGTGCTTACCAACTGAGCTACATCCCCAGTACCCTATGTCTGCAGAGTAAAATTTTAAGTACGTACTTTATACTTTAACATGGTTGAAGAGGCTTGGGTGAGTCAGACTGACCCTTGGATGTTCTGCTTATCTGTAAAGTCTTGTGAAGTGTAACCAGCTCTCCAGAGTCAGCATCCACCTTCACTCTGAGGGGTAACGCAGGTCTGCCTGCTTACATCCACTCAGATTCAGATCCTTGGTGTATACTGTCTGTTTTCCACTATAAAGCATTTGTCTAATTGTTCTTCGATCCGTTCATGTCAGTCACAAAACGTAACCCTGAAAGTACTGAAGGTGTTTAACAGGCTGGTTTTCTCCTCAAACACTGGTCATTAATTCCTGAGCATCTATTGAGATAGGCTGAGACCTCAGTGAAAACTAAGGTCTTAGTCGGGAACAGAGATGGAATTTTTAACCATTCTAAGTCTTGAAGGGCCCAAAGAATTATTTAGCTCAGTCGATTCCTCTCCATGGTCATTTTACCAATCAGACAAGCTTTGATTCATTCAACCACTCTGAAAAGAGGGTTGTCAATTTCCCAGGCACTGTGAAATGCACTGGCTAGAAACATAATTGGATGGACTACCATGCAGGATAGCTCTGTTCGTTAAGAGCAACTCCAGAAAGATGACAAGATGCCTCAGTGAGCAAAGTGCTTACTACGCTAGTGTGAAGACCTGACATAAGATCCCTAGTAAAAATTCATGCAAGGTTGTGCATGCCTGTAACCTCAGCACCAGAGGGGTAGAAACAGGAGGACCCTTGGAGTTTGCTGGCCACTCTAGCCAAATAGTGAGCTCTAGATTCAGTGAGAGACTTATTTTAAAAATAAATGGAAACACATATCAGTGGTGGAAGACATCAGAAGTCGACTTCTGACTTCCATACAGGTACATTCCCACAAAGCACATGTGCACATACATACAACATACATGGGGCGGGGGGGAGAGGAAAAAATAACACCCCTCCCAGAAGCTATGGTGAAACCCACATTTGCAAACAACTGGAGGGGGAGGGGCTGACAGGTCTCTGTGTCCCACGACCATATGTATGATGCTCTCTTACGTTGCACTGACTGACTGTACCATCTGAGGTAAGGGTGTGCCTCTAGTTAGGCGTTTCTATTCTAAAGCTGAGCTGGTACAAAGCTGGCTTTCTAGCAGTCTGCATGGCCTCTGCCCTTCATTATACTGGACCACATTTCTCCTGTTGCTGGTCCTTTTAACCCAATAAAACCACCTGTCCCTTCTTGTGGAGGATACTGTTTGTCTAGCTACCTGTCTGTGCTTTGTGTCTTCAAAGAGCATCATTGTTCATCATGGTCCCTTATGCTTAGCTCGTCACCCACCCATTTCAGCTGGAATCCTAGGGGGGTTTATTCTCCAGAGAAAACACATCCAGTTTGGTTACATTGTAAAAGGTCTGAATGCAAGCCCGGTAGCTTGGAGCTCTGCCAACCATTCATAATAGATTTTTCTCTGGTGCTTTGTACAGTGTGAGCTACCCCAAGCCCTTATAGGAAGATTAATAATCGTGTGATCAAGTTCTCTCTTCCATTCAAGGCTTCAGCCTTCCTGGAATCCACAGGTCAGCCCTCCATCTCATTTCTATCAGTAATATTGTTGATCTATATCTGTCAAAGCCAAGAGTCTGAGCTTCCTCATGGTTTGCTTTGCTTTAAAGAAAAACTTCACTGAATGGCACTCAGAGAGGAGAAATAAGAGTAACTGTAACCAGGGCTCGGGAGATGTCTCTGTAGGTAAAAATGCTTGCTGCACAAGTATGAGGACCTGAGTTCAAATCCCCAGACCCCACATAAAAGCTGGATGCATAGCACAGCATCTGTGATCCTGGGACCCTTATGGGGAGATGAGAGGCAGAGATAGGAGAAGCTAGCCTAATGTAGACAACAGACAACAACAAGAGGCCCTGTCCCAAACAGGACAGAGAGTAAGGACTGTCACCTAAAGCTGTCCTCAACCTCCACTCCTGTGTTATGGCATGTTTATGCCCGTACTCTCACATTCAAACACACACATGCACACCCACCCACACACTCACTAATGCATGCATGCCTGCAAAAAATACTCTAATTTACAAAATGCTTCCTTGTATATTAAACTTTTGTAACCTTATAAACTAAGAAGAATTATTTCAATGTTACATTTATGGAAAATGAAAAGAGTAACCCTGAATTCTATTTAAAGCAATGTATCACTATTGCTTTAAATCCCCTTTTCCTTGGACTATGTGTCAGCCAGATGCTTTCCTTGGAGTTTGATGTTAATAACTCAGGGTTGGAATTTGATCCCTATCTCTGTCCCATAGAAACAAAGACCTTGTCTGGGAAAAGGAAGCATAGGTATTTCTCAGTAATCATCCTAAGAAATGTGACAGTCTTGAATGTAGAAGAAACCTCTGCTCTACAAACACAAGGACCGAAAGCTGGGCCTGCTGGGGAGGAGCTCCACACAGAGAGGGTTGTGCTGGGTCTTCAAGAGTGAACGGTCCGACTCGAGCTGCTGCGAACTCCTCTTGACTGGAATATTTATTCACTCTCTTTGCTTTGAGACAAGGCCTCAAACTCACAATCCCCTGTCTCTTCTGGGGATTATGGGCGTGTGCCACCATGTCCAACACAACCAATTTGAGTAAGAGATCTATTTAAAATTAGGGTAAAATGGAGGTGATGTCACGTCTCATCTCGTGTTAACACCCCCAATTCCTTTTCCTGTACAGATGACGAGTGTCCTCATCACAATTATCTTAAAGTAAAACATCCCCCAAGGGGTCATTCTAGAAATCAAATGATTGCCAGGAAGTCTCAGAACACTGACCACATGCATCCACACTCAGAAGCATTGAAGGCTCCAGGCTGTGTGCAGAAGCAAGATCAACCTGGCGTTTCTGACTCCCACTGTCTTCCCACAAGGGCCCCTTCTGTAATGCTTCCGTTCGCACACGCAAGTCCCAGCCCAGCCGGGATTTTCCCAGGTTAGGGTAAAGGTGCTGCTCCAAAAGGTCCTGTATTTTCGGTTCTGATGGATGTAGCCAAGTAACCCCGCAGATCAGGACCCCATTTTTATGCCCCGACATGAGGCAGAGATTCATTCTCACCACATCTCACCCATTTCCCCCTGATTTCTTCCAATGCTTTTAATATTATAATCTTAACACGTTTGAATAATTAGTCCTGGCGTTATTTTAAATTTTTATGTGAAATTAAGATTTAAGTATCCCATCAATGAATGAATGGCCAACAACCTCTTTTCCATGTGAGCGAACTGACAAGCAATCTTTTTGATCTTACTTCCTGTGTTTTCAGGTCCGTAATAGTTAATAAGATCCATCATTTTCCAGTTAATACGATCAATCATTTTCCAGATCGTGTATTAGCTGCTTCTTTTTTTTAAAAGTCACTATCTCAAGTTTTCTACCAGACCATAGACTACTCATTTCCCCTGAATAACTGCTTTGAGACTCTTCATGAAGTGTAGACACTGGTTTTGTTTGAAAACTTAAAATATTCATGAAATAACTTTCTCAATCATTTCCATTGTGAACTTTGAACTTGGGGTTATACTAAAATTTTTCTCCTGTAAAGAGACCATAAAATCAATTTTCCTATATTTTCTTCTAATACTTTGATTATTATAAATCTAATGCATTGGGATCTTTGATCTCGGAGTTCTTTAAGGTTTTCATATAAAATTAAGATCAATGTTCATTTCTTTAAATATGGCTAGCTAGCTATGCTAACTTCATTACTTGTCTAAAATGCTCCTTATCGAAACTGCCTTGATTCTCCTTATGAACATTAAAGTTTACATTTCCAAATAATAATATTCTGAGAATTATTTTAATTCTACTGATGTTTACTTTGTCTTTTTAAATAGCTTTGGTGCATACAACATTGTTATGTCCCTGAGAATTATAATAATAAGTATCTTAACAAAGATAACTTAGTCAAGCATGGAGTACATGTTCCTATAATTTCAGTGCTTGGGATATTAGGGGCAAAGACTGTTACAACTTGGAGGCTAGCCTGGTCTACATATGGAGCACATGCACACACACACAAAGGGGGGATGAAGAAGGAGAAGGAGAAGGAGGAGAAGGAGGAGGAGGAGGAAGAGGAGGAGGAGGAAGAGGAGGAGGAGGAAGAGGAGGAGGAGGAAGAGGAGGAGGAGAAGGAGAAGGAGAAGAGGAGGAGGAGGAAGAGGAGGAAGAGGAGGAGGAGGAGAAGGAGAAGGAGAAGGAGAAGAAGAGGAGGAGGAGAAGGAGAAGGAGAAGAGGAGGAGGAGGAGGAAGAGGAGGAGGACAAGGAGAAGGAGAAGAGGAGGAGGAGGAAGAGGAGGAAGAGGAGGAGGAGGAGAAGGAGAAGGAGAAGGAGAAGGAGAAGGAGAAGAAGAGGAGGAGAAGGAGGAGAAGGAGAAGAGGAGGAGGAGGAGGAGAAGGAGAAGGAGAAGAAGAGGAGGAGGAGGAGAAGGAGAAGGAGAAGAGGAGGAGGAGGAGGAGGAGGAGGAGAAACTATTAATTAATTTGGCCAGGTTAAGCAGAAGCCCTCATATCAACACAACATGAAAGGTTTTCATGGAAAGAGATAATCTGCTCAATGCAAGCTCTCTCTGTCCAGCACTGTACAGGTGGGACTCTGTCCCATGGAGACAAACTGATTCATAAAAGACAGTGCTTGTCCCTAAACAGTAACGCAAGCCCTATGAGCAGAGTTTAAATAGTTCATTTCATGAGAAAGAAGCAAACAATACAGAGATTTTGTTAAAAACTTTAAAGCCCATTTCAAACAAAAATACTTAATGACTCAAACAACAACAACAACCAAACAAGACTTCCCAGTCTCCGAGGTTCTGGGTCATGAGGACAGACACCATGGTGGCCTGATAACCTTCCCAAGATTCGTTTGCAGCCTAGGACTGTGTGTGGTCACCTCATTTCTGTTCACCTCGTCGCATTTTCTATCTGGTGTGCTACACATGATGAATTTATTATATTGATAACTTTACTAGATGACACAGCATTCCTATTACGGTTTTGTGTGTATACGTGGGTCTCTCTATGTGTGTACATTTGCACCTGCATATGGAGGTCAGAGGTTAACCTTAGATGTTATTTCTCAAGTGCTGTCCAGCTTTTTTGAGACAGGGTCTCTCACTAAGTAGGCTAGGCTGACTGGCTTGTGAGCCCCAAAGATCTTCCTAGAATAAGACGTTGGGCCGCCATGCTCAGTTAGCTTGCATGGGTCCAGGGGCTGGAACTCAGGTCTGCATGCTTGCTTGCAGGACATACGCTTTGCCAACTGAGCCACCTCCCTGGCCTATTTTCTATCTCTAATATTAATTCCTACAACTTTTTCTTTCTGAAAGTGCTAGAGCCCGTTCTTCTACCACCCGTTGAGTAGAACCCTGTAGGGGGTAAAAAGACAAGACGGATCAAGATTTAAAAGCACTTGCTGCTCTTGTAAAAGACTCAGGCTCAATACTCAGTACCCATAGAGTGGCTCACAACCATCTGTAACTCCAGTTGCAGGTCACCCGATGCCCTTAGGCATATACATGGTGTACTTGCATATATGCAGGCAAAACATAATACAATAAAGAACAGGAGCATCTGGTATAACATCTGAGTGTCTGAGGAAGGTTATGGGAAGATGTTCTCTCTTCCTACCCAGGGAATGTGCTAGGCACAGAGTCTCAGGCACACTGGGCATGGCTCAGAACATGCTTGAGGCCATAATGGTGTGAATCTTTCTCTCTAACCTACCACATTCTAAAATAATTTTTGCAGCCATGAAGACCACATATCTACTTAACAAAGAACTATGGTCTTCACACCATGTAATGACTACTTCTCTAGGGAGATAGCCCAGGCAAAAGCCTAAGACATTTGGGACAGTTTCCTCTTCATATCTCTAGGTAAAGCCCTGTGAAGTTAAGGAAGTCCAGAGAGCTAAGCATGCTATTGTGATCATTGCAGATATATGGGGTGGTTCCCACAGTACATGGTTTTATGAGGTGTGGCTTTAAGTAGTAATGTGAATTGGGTGACATTTGACCTGTAGGTGCCACCCCTCTACTGTCTGAATTCCTTACCTTGTGATACACACACCTTCTGCTGCCATGACCTTAAATACCCTGTATCCTGTTGATTGTTCTATTTCTTCTTGTTCACAACCAAAAAACTAAAATCACCCACTGCTAGGCACGTAGTCACCCACCTATAATCTCAGTACTTAGGAGGCAGAGGCAGAAGACTGTTGAGTTCAAGACAAGCCAGGGCTGCATAGAGAGACCCTGTCATGAAAATAGATAGGTGGATAGGTAGGTAGACGGACAGACAGACAGACAGACAGATGACAGATATAGATTAGATAGATAGATAGATAGATAGATAGATAGATAGATAGATAAATGGACCTGTCCTGGTTTAAATGAATATGTGCATTTATTTCTCTTGCCTGTGAGTGTATCTGCAGTGTGTGAATTGAGGTGTAAAGGCGAACAGAAGACAGGTAATATCCTGAACGCATGCATACACATACCATTGTGGAGCCTAGCAAGGGAAGTTTCCAGAGTAGCAGTGCTGACACTGTTTTTAAGACATCTACTGCCTTCCGGAAGAAGTAAAACATATGTGGCTTCCAGCAAAATATCACATCAGTTTTGTGAGTGATGCAAGTGTACACAACAAGTTTATAGGGCTCAGCACACAGACTGTCTCCTGCCTCCAATCTTAGACCCCGTGGAGACTGCGTCATAAAGCAAGCCTCGCCTCTTACAAGAAAAGCCAAGCAACTTACTCCTTGCCTGTCCATCCTTGGCATAGAGATAGATTTTAATTTTGGTTACAGCTGGGTGATTGGTAGAGATATTTATAATGACATTAGAAAGAGTTTAACAAAAGGGCTTGACTGATTGGAGAATGTACTCGTATGTTTGTTTGCTGTTTCCTATAATCTCCTCTGTGTCCGTGTCTCTGTTTGTGGGTGTGTGTGTGTGTGTATGTATGTACGTATGCAAGTGTATGCAGTGCATGTGTGTGGTGAGTGTCAGCGTGTGTGAGTGTGTGTATGTGGTATGTGGGTGTATGTATGTATGTATGTAAGTGTATGTGGTGTAAGTATGTGAGTGTGTCTCTCTGTGTGTGTGTGCATGTGTGTGTGTGTACTGACTCTGTTCTCTGTTCCCAGTACCACAGGAACATAAGTTTATCTGAATGGAAATTGCCATGAAAAATCCACGGCCACTTCTCCAAATTCCATCCCACCTTGACCTGTTAGTTCATTATTGTTACTATTATTACTATCATCATCAACAACATCACCACCATCATCACCATCATCATCCATCAATCATGTGTCTATGCCTGTACATGTATGATGCAAGGATGCATATGAGTGTCATGTGGATGTCTGGAGGTCAGAGGACAACTTTATAGAGTTAGGGATTTTTTCTTCCAGTTTTATGTGGGCTCCAGGAATCCAACTCCCACCTTATGTCTGAGCCATCTCATTCTATCTGCTGAGCCTCTTGGCCAGTCCCCTGACCTTCTGTTGATACTTCCTTCAGTACCTTTCTACCCTTGTGTCTCCGACAGGAGGGATGAGACAAAGTATCAAGTTCATATAAGTGGATCCCTCACTGTTGCGGTTGAGACCAGATCTCAAGTAGCTCAGGCTGGCTTCGAACTCTTTGTAAAGCAGAGACTAACCTTGAACTTCTGATCCTCCCACCTCTACCTCCCAAGTGCTGGGATTGTGGCACCATGCTGTTATAAGTGAAGATTTTTATGGAAAATAAAATCGTGAATTTTTCTAGGCCTATGGGGTAAAATGTGATGGGTCACCTTATATTTACTTGGGAAGAAACCAGGAGAGACAACTGTGAAGGCCAATTGTTTACTACAGTAGAAATAAACTTACTTGTTTTAGACACTAAAGGTGGCATAAACTTGGGATCCCCAAACTTGGAGGAGTCAGGAAGATAAGAGATTCAAAGTCAAAGCCAACCTGGGCGACATTGTTGAGTTTGGGGCCAGCCTGGACTACATGAGACCTGTCTGGAACAAACCAACCCAATAAATAAAATCCATTTTAATCTTCTCAAGCATGAGCTCGAGAACAGAAAAAAAAAAAAAGCTGTTATTTTTAACAGGCTCCTCGGATGAAGCTGTCATATTCTAGTGAACAGAACTTCTCAGGTTCACAGCAGTGGGCCTGCCCTGTCCTAGAGAGAACCCTTGGCGGGGGGGGGGGGGGGGGGGGGGGGGGGGGGGGGGATCCAGCATTCGATCTCAGGTTACACAGTTGGGGAGAAACAACCCTGTTGTTTCTAATAGTTGCTTCAACAACTCTCTTGTTTAACTTTTCAGGAAATGAGATGTTGAAATGAGAATATTCCCCGTACAGTCAAATACAGCTTAACCAACAGAGCTTGGGCCCCAAGGAATCACACAACAGCTGGTAGCTTACCTGGGACTCCTGTCTTCACAGCACAGCCAAGTCTTTCTCCCCAACCACTGGCACCGGTGGGAGATGACAAGGGACACTGGTGACCAGGATGGAACTGGCAGCCACAGGTCCACTGATATATCACCAGCTCAGGCCAGGTTGCTGCCTTTGCTGGCAAACGCTGGACACACCCCCTGCAGAGGGAAAGCCTGCTCTCCCTCCCTCCCTCTCAGAACCAACAGCAGAGCTAGAATGACAGGTAGTCCAGAGACCAAAGACTTCCCGTTTCTGCCACCAGAGATGCAAGGCTGAGACTGACTACGAAGGGGACAAATATGCTCTTGGGTACACAGATCAGGACCCTACAAAATGCCACTCCCTTAGGCCCTCCTGTCCAACTCTCTGGACATTCGGGGTCACACCCCATAAAGCTGAAGAAATGCAGCCCTCCCTGTAAAGTGCACTGAGGAGAAGCAGGTGAGTTCTGTGGGGGGGTGGGGGTGGTGGTGGTGGTGTAGATAAGATCTTTTATTTTCCGAGGGACTCACTCAAAGCCAAAGCATCACCTTGCTGCTTTCCTGAGTAAACAACTCCCAGACCTCCTCGTGGAAAAAAACATGGGCTGGACAGCAAGACAGGATCGCAGGACTGTGCCATCCAGCTTAAAAACCGAAGGGTGGGCTCTCATTGATGAGCATGCTGACTCATGAATTGCTTGGTAGTCAACATAACTACAGACATGAACAGCTACATCTAAATTGTTCAGATAACTATCTGGGCATAGAAATATGATATTTCTCAAAGAAGAAAATATGTCCCTGAATTCAGTGAGCTTCCTCGTTTTATTTTGCTTTTTTTTTTAAGTATGCAGATTCTACAAATGACTCGAGATGGTTCACAGTACTAATGCAAGAACAGCATAGTGTTGGGTAAAAAAAAGAGCCATGAAGTAGGAATGTTAGCCAGGTGTGTTAGCTGATAATAGGTTACCTATAATCTCAGCATGTGAGATGCTGAGGCAGGAGGATTGCTTTGAGTTAAAGGCCATCTGAGGCCCTAGGCTACAAGCCAGCCTAGACTACAGAGTGAGAACCCTTCTATCTCTATCTCTATCTCTATCTCTATCTCATCTCTTTCTCTATTGATAGATATATACACATACGTATATACATACGCATGCATATATGAGCATGCTGACTCATGAATTGCATTGCAGTTTGTTAACTACAGACATGAACAGCCACATCTAAATTACTCAGATAACTACCTGGGATGTGTGTGTGTGTGTGTGTGTGTGTGTGTGTGTGTGTATGTGTGTGTTCGCGAGTTTACAGGCTCTGCACTGGTTCTGTTCCCAGTACCACATAAACCATGGTGATGTGCATCTGTAATCCTCACCCTTGGGAAGTAGAGACAGGAGGATCAGCAGTTTAAGGTCCTCCTTGGGTAAATGGTGAGCTACAGGTTATCCAGGGCTATAGAGTGAGATCTTACTTCAAAAATAGATAGATAGATAGATAGATAGATAGATAGATAGATAGATAGATAAAGGAACATTGAAAGGTAATATCAAAACCATGCAAATGATAATCAGAGTGATTATTATGTTTTATAAATTTAAAACTTCATTCCTGGCACCGTACTCCCTAAGATCTGTGAACAGAAGGGAAAGGCTCATCTACTGAGGAATACCATTCTCCCATTCTCCTTTTCAGAGTACAGAAAGCCTCCACCTTAGAAAGGAAAAAGTTAGTCTAGGAGAGTGAGTTTCAGCAGCAATATCCTTGTGCGTAGGATGTATTTCCAACAATAGAGTCTATTTAATCTCTTATCAAAGACTGTCAGGGTCGGGAGGCATGTTCTCAACTCAGCTCTTGTTCTACACAGCTGGACTGCTCAATCCACATCATAACCCTTCTCCAGCTGGTGTAGACCTGACACGATAGGAAACTTAGCAGAGAAGTGGAGCCCATCTGAAAACTTCTATTATTTGAAGGTGCTGAGCACTGTCCCCTTGTGTACCCACCAGCCTTGAGGACAGAAAACTTATAACTGAATGGAGTTCATTTCATTCTCTTCCCATTCCCTTAGTGCAGGGTTCTGACTCTCCAAACCAACCAGCTGTAAGAGGCACCAAATTTCCACTCAGTACAAATGGCTGAGGATGTCTAGAAATATATCCTGCCTTGCCGATAGCACCACACCTGGCAGTCCAGGATTAGAGCAGGCGTTTCTTTTGCTATTGCTATATTAAAATGTGATGCTCATAGAAGCACCTTAGTCACTGACAGCTTCCTTGCAAGAAGCCCCTAAAATGGGGCTGGCCAGGTGTGATGAGGCACACTGTAGTTAGTCTCAGCACTCAGGAGGCTGAGGCAAGGGATTGCACACCTCAGAGGCCAGCTGCCTAGTGAATTCCAAGCCAGCTAGGGGTTCATACAAAGACCCTGTAAAATAGGAAAATGTACATGTGGAAGTAAATAAAATGTGGTTGGAAAACTTCCAGGTTATTTAGGCTGGACCGCGGCTGTGAAGTTGGACAGTAGTCGTGGAGGGGGACCACGAAACAACGGAAGGTCAGACAGAACGGTCGATTCACAAGGAGCTAGATATACATAACTAGAAGTTCAGAGGGAAGGTCCCTCATCTTGGGGACAAACGCATGGCCCTCAGCACCAATGGGGGCCCTACCACTTCTCAGAGCAAAAGCGCGTGAGAGGATTCTAGAAACTGAGACAAGCAGTGGCCTTTGGAGAATCTCATGACTACATTGGCTTGAGAACAGAAAAGAAAAGAAGATATAAATCTGAACCACTAAACCTACTGGATGGTCTGTAATCCCAAACCTAATGAAAGGAGCTCACACCGTGTCCAATATTTAGGTTATTTCAGAAATAGGGCACATTTTTGAAACAGATGACCCACCACTAAGCTATTTATTTATTCCTTCCGGTTTTCTCATAAAAGCAGTGAACTCGTGAAGCTAGATTCCTCAGTACTTCCTGGTTAGGTTGTGGGGCCTAACAAATATATCAAAAAGGAAGGGACAAAAGGAAGGGGTGTGGGTTTGGTCATGTGACTGCCCTAGGTCTCACCATTGTGAGTTCAAAGCTGGGTTAACCTATGGAAGGGTCCAAACTGAGGACCCAAGTCAACATGGCTGAGGGAAACAGGAGGGAAGTAAGTGTTCACAAAGCAAGCGAAACACGTATTGGTGTGTCCCACACCCTCATTCCACAAATGCAGGACGATCGAAAGAAAGATCTAAGAGGAAGAGTTCCGAGCTGCACTAGCTTCATTTGCTGGTTTGTGTAGTCAGTCCCACTGCTTCTGCTTGGTTTCTCATGAATGACCAGGGCTAAACGGGGTGTGGTGATGCACCCCGGTGATCTCAGAACTTGGGACACTTAAGAGTTCAAGGTCATCTACACCTTAGTAGTAAATTTGATATCTGCCTGGGATACGGGAGATCCTGTCTCAGAGTAAATAAATCAATAAAGCCTGTTTTACATTGTTATGTTCATTTTTGTGTGTTGCTTTTAAAGATTATTTATAAAGATTAAAATAAAGTTTTTTTTATTTTAATTTTATGTGTTTGAGTGTTTGCATGTAAGTATACTGTATGGGTGCAATGCTGGAGGTGGCCAGTAGAGGGCGACAGATTTCTTGAAGCTGGAGTTAATGAATGTTGTGACCCCCAATGTGGATGCTGGGAACTGAACCCTGACTCTCTGCAAGAGCAGCCAGTGCTCTTAACTGATAAGCATCTCTTCACTTCCTCTGTTGCAACTGCTTTTCTTTGGGTATTTTGTCAAAACAATAAGAAAAGTAACTAACTCAGGATTTCAGGACTTCTTAGAATAGCATCAAACAGCCCATGAATTGCCATGAGGCAGCTTTATTGGTGGCTAAGAAAGACTCTGACCTGGCTCTGGTCACTCATTGCTGGAGGCAAGGTTATCTGAGTGGAGACAATTGGAGGATTTCAGGACAAGCCTTAAGCCAGTGTTTCTCAACTGTGGGTCAGGGCCTCCACGGGGGTCACGTACCAGATATCCTGCATATCAGATAGTTACAGTAGCAAAATTACAGGTATGAAGTAGCTGTGAAATAATTCTATGGGGGGGGGTCACTACAACATGAGGAAACTGTATTAAAGGGTTGCAGCATTCGGAAGGTTGACCTTAAACCTTGGTCAGAGTGACATAGATGCTTTCTGAGGGATAGGGGCTTATCCCACAATGGTATTGCTATTGAACGTAAGACCAAGGATACTCAGAACCACTGTGGTAGTGGTGTGTGCTTATGATCCCAGCATTCAGGAGGTAAGGGCAAGCAGATTGGAGATATATATATATATATATATATATATATATATATATATATATATGAATGAATATGATGGGATCACAAAACTATGGGAAGCTTTACCACACCAGAGGCAAGCACACCAACGCCAATTACGAGGGTGGGAGTTGACTCTGAAGAGCAACTTGGAGAGGAGTTGTGTTCTACACTTAGCCACTGAAACTTACTGAGAACTTACTATATGCCAAATACGATTCTGAGCAGTCTCTGTGGCTTTTATACTCTCAGCCGAAACGCCTCCCCCCCCGGGGGGGAGGGGGCAGCTCCCACTCTTGATCCCATCTTACAGATGAGGAAGTTGAGTCACAGTGCTGTTGAGGAAGTGAGACACCGTGAAGCCAGTGCAGCCTGTCTGGAAAGTCCAGTCTGCTAACCTGTATACGACTGTAACCTGTTTCCCAAAGACAAACAAGGAACACAAGCAGAAACGTCCGGCCCGTGCTGAGTAGCCAAGGAAAAGGTGGGTGTAAACGCAGGTGCTGAGGAAGTAGAGGATTGTTATCATGAGCCTCCCATAATAAGCCAGAAAGCCCCGCACAGCTGATAGACTCCATTTGCCGGTTCATCCAACACCTGAACCTCAAGAGTTACTAAATCCAAGGTCCAGGGTACATCTGGAGAGCTAGGCAAGGGGTCCATCCACTGCTCCGTTAAGAATGTGAAGGGTTCACATGTGGCAGATAGAGTTGGGAAGAAAGTTAGGAACTACAGAGTAAGTTTCCTTCCTTATTTGGCCTCTGAGTGTGAGTACACGCGTGTGCGTACATGGTGCGCACGCTCACGCGCACGTGTGTGTGTGTGTGTGTGTGTGTGAGTTTGATATGCATGTATACCCCTGGGTGTATGTATGGGAAGTCAGAGATGTGGCAAGGATTAGGACGTAGTTTTTCACTTGTCAGCTTTCTTTTAGCTAGCCTCCGCGAGACCTCCGAACTTCATAATGTCTAAAGTTAAGCAAAGGGCGCCATCTAGTGGCAAAGATTTACACTGCAGCAGGCAGAGGACACCACCTGTTTATAAAATCATGGCTCTTATCTGTTGGGTAATTGTGGAGGGATCTCAGGGCACCAGGGAACCGTGAGCCAGGGTTGTCCTGTCTACTCCGCGGGGCGGCGGGTAACCCGTTTGCAGCACAGTTTGCTTGTTCATCCGTGTATTTCTCCAATACACATTCATGTTAAACTATACCAGGTACAACACATGATATGCTAGTCCTGGATTAAAACAAAACCCAAAAAATCTGCAATTAGTACATTCAAGGACCTTACAGCGTGGTGGGAAATCAGGCCAGCATCAGTCAGTTAGCATCCACTGTGATGAGGGATGATTTCTTTATAACAGGGAAGATCACGGAAGAGGCACAGAGATGAACCCTAGCAGGTAAGAGGAAGAAATGTCTAACCCACAGACCTCAAGATGGCATCCTGCGAGCCTCATCTGGCCTGCAGATGTGTTTTGTTTGGATCGTGCAGTGTTTTTATAACTGCACGAACTAGCTGCCAATGCCTAAACGTCATGGGATTTCACATGAAAACCCAAATTTCCCATTCTTTTAGAAAACTGAAAGATCCATATTCCCACAGGGTGATGCTCAGTTAAGCTATGCAGAAATGCACTTCCTAGGGCTCTTTCATAACAGCCAATAATTTGCTTCTTTCGATGAATTTTGGCATGTTTTCAGGTAATCGGGATACAAAACTCAAAAGCACAAAAACATTCATTGCGATGTAAGTTTCCCAGCCTGCCACATCTCAACCCATAAAAGTATCTCCTTTGCCAGTCAGATATGGCATAAATGTACATTTCTCCCTCACAATATACATCAAAATTCATTGTATCTAGAGTCAAACTTTCAACACAAGGTATAAATTGTGAATGCATTAGAAGAAAGCACACAATCGCTACGTGTTTGCTGGCTGTGTCAGTTACTTGGCTGCAGCTGAGCTAGAACACCAATGCCGAAGGATCTATCAGGAAGGAGTTTATTTGAGCTTGTGGTTCCAGGAGGATAAAGCCATCATGGAGGGGAGGCACAGCAGCAGCAACATGATGGCAGACATGATGGCAGGAGCAGATCCTGAAGCTGATCCATGAAGACAGAGAGATCCTATGTTCAACCACAAACTCAAGGCAGGGGGAGCAAAGTGGATGTGGCTGAGCCTTTAAACTCCCTGAACCTAGACCAGAGATGTAATTTTCCCATCTTCGAACAGCATCACCAGCTGGAGACTGATATCCTTTGTAATGCAGCAGCCGCCTGATGCGGCCGGAGGGGGTGCCTTAGCGGGCCCATGCTGAGGCATCCCCCGCACCCCTTACAGGTACCAGCCATATGGGTCGGTTACAAAATGAAGTTTATTTGGGGCACGGGAAGGGATGTGGGAAAGAAAGGGGTCAGAGAGGGACAGAAAGAGAGAGGAGAGAGAAGGAAAGAGGCCAGCCAGAAACATTGGGGGGGGGGGGACAGACGGGGGGGGGGCAAACAGTCCTTTTATAGCAAGTCCTCACCTAGCTGTTGCTAGGTAACTGTTGGGCGGGGCCTAGAGGAACCGCTATCAGAGACCAAGAGTTGAAATGCCTGAGTCTATGAGGGACATTTCTCATTCAAACCACTGCATTCCACTCCGTGGCCCACATAGGCCCATAGCCACATCACAATGCAAAATGCATCTAATCCAACTTCAAAAGTCCCCATAGTCTTTAGCAGTCTCCACACTGTTTAAAAGTCCGAAGTCACGTCTGAGACTCATGGCAACCTCTTAATTACGACCCCCTGTGAAATCAAAAAGTAAATTACATACTTCTAACATACAATGGCACAAAATATACAATACCATTCCAAAAGAGAGAGCTGGAAGTGTAGAGAAGAATTACAGGACTCAGACAGACAACATCCAAAGCCTGTAGTTCTGAGTCCAGGCTTAAATGGCAGTAGCAGCTTTGCTGTCTGCAGCACACATCTGTCTCTTAGGCTGGTTCTACTCTCTGTATGCAGGTCTCGCTGAGCTAGCTCAGGGCTGTAGCATATGAAACGTCTAGGGTTTCCAAGGAAACCCAGGCTTCACTTCAGTACCTTCACACAATGGCCTGCCATGGCCTTCGTAAAGGGATTCCTCTGATGCTGACGCACAGTTCCTGGTCTCTGCGGACCTGCAAAACCACAGAGGAAGAATCCATGAGCCTCTAACTCTGTCTTCCTGTACACCTCTAAAACTAGCTCTACCTAGATGACACTGGCAAGTTCAGCTGCCAGAGTGGGATGGACCCCGCCCACTTGGATCATATTAGGAGCAGTGACATTATTCAGTGGCTTCCAAAGAGCAGAAAACACCTTGGGCTTTCCAAATACCCCAAGATGGAAACTTAGCTGGGTAGGATCTTACTCCCAGGACATTCTTCCCTTTCTTACAATGGATATGGATCTCCTTAATGGTGCCTTTCCTCCAGCACATGGCTTGCCTACACATTAAGCTTCCTAGTGCTCTTTTTTTCCCCCTCCAAATAGCCCAGTTTGTGTTTCTTTCTGCCCCGTTGGCTTTTTGTAGACCCACACAAACATACCAATAAGAACCATGCCATCGAGTCAACATTATGCAGTCTTGGAATTTCTTTAGCCAGAGAGATTGGCCCATTACATTTTAATTTTTCTGCATGCAAGTTCTCAGGACATGGGCAGAAGGCAGCTAGATTCTTTGCCAAAACAGCACATGAATATCCTTTAGCCCAGCCACTAATCGTGTTCCTTTCTAAGACCACATAAGCTGGGCCTGCAAAGTCCTCCTTGCTCTCAGCCCTGCTGGCGGTCAGACTCCTGGTAGGCAGCTCTTTAAGCATAGTTTATGGCATTTAGAACTTTCTAGTTCAAAGTTCCAAAGTCTTCCACATTTCTCCTGAAGTAACATAGTCAGCCACTTCAGAGCAGCAATCCCCTCTGGATAGATATGTCTGCATTAGTTACTTTTCTGCTGTCGTGATAAAGCATCATGGCCAAAGGCAGCTTAAGGGAGATGGAGCTTATTGGGATTTGTAATTCCCAGGGGATAAGAGTCCATCATTACAGGAAGACACAGCAGCAAGTGTCAGCCATGGCTGGAGCAGGAAGCCGAGAGACCGCATCCTCAACCACAGGCATGAGTAAGAGAGAACAAACAGACCAGACGGTGGAGTGAGGCTGTCAACCCTCAGAGCCTCTTCCTGGGCCAAGGCTGCATGCACCTCCCTAGACCTTTCAAACACTATGGCCAACTGGGAACAGTGTTCAAACGCCTGAGCCTATGGGAGACCTTTCTCATTCTATTCTAACAAACACACTGGCTTAATGGCAAATGTATTTCCATTTTTATCTTTGTATGTGTCTACAGTGTGTGTGTGTGTGTGTGCGCGCGCACAGCTATGTTAAAGACAACTTTTGGCATTATTTCCACCTTGTTTGAGATAGAGTTTCTTGTTTTTGAGGATGCCGCATACCAGACCAGCTGGCTCATGAACTTCCATGGATACACACCGTGTGATCCACTGACCCCATTTTAAGGGGTTTACCCAAGAGAAAGAAAAATAAAATGGTTGAGGGAAAAGTTTAAAAAGAGTATGGCGCGTTCCCGTGCCTGCACCAGTTACTCTCTGCCCGGTGGTCTCGCCGCCTCTAGCCAGCCACAGCAGCAACCAATTGTGGTCTTCTCAGCTCCGGTATGCTTGTCTCTGGAGCCACTAGTTCCCTTTCAGCCATAAACCCCCTGTGGAGGGTAGTCCCACATTCCAGTAACTCAGGAAAACGAAACTCTAGAAGCTTATAATTAATCAGTCAGATTTATATATCAATAAATTCTCAACTCACAAGATGCCCACACAAAAATTTAGAGTCAAATGTAATGGTAGAAGCTGCCCACCTAGATTAGACAAGTTGTCCCAATTATACTATCTTTTTATGATAGTCATAACTACCTGTGGCTATTTAAGATCACGGGGAGTCTGGATCTTCTTCCTTTCCCTCCTGTGTCGCTCCCGTCTCCGCCTCCCTTTTCCTTGTCCCATCACAGGCTTCTTGTTGCACAAACAATTAAATTAATTGAACAGGGAAGTTCCCGCTACACAAGATGTCTTCAGAAAAAGTTACATGCTATATTTATGCAGTCATCCTTAATAGCTGAAATAGTTTTTAAAACGTTTTAAAAAAAATAAAATAAAAACGGGCTAGAGAGATGGCTCCATGGTTAAGAGCACTGACTGAGTTCAGTTCCCAGCAAACGCATGGTGGCTCAACACATGGTGGCTCACAACCATCTGTAATGGGATCCGATGCCCTCTTCTGGTATGTCTGAAGACAGCGACAGTGTACTCATATACATAAAATAAATAACTCTTTAATAAAAACATAAAAAGACAAAAGCAAATGTCCATCAGGAAGTGTGGTGGATAGTGTTGTCAAGTTGACAGAATCTCAAGTCACCGGGAGACAAGGATTATCTTTATTGTGTGAATTGACATGTGAATCTTCCGTACAATATCACTTCCAGAGGCTACAGGTCTCCATTAGGTTCTCCTGTGACTCTGGCTACACCGGCATGGCGCACTCACCTGTCCATGTCACTCAATCTCCGACTGAGCTTCCATGGCCCTCAGCTTACAGCGGCAGCCCATGCACATTAGTCTAGCGCCTCTTAGAGCACATTCTTCAATTAACAGCAATTTTCACTCTTTAGAGCAGACTCTGGTAGAGACTATTTGCAGTATCAGTGCTTTGTTTGCGTATTTTACAGACCCTCATTGGTAAGGCTTGACCACACACCTGTGCTGGTAAGCTAACGGTGTATCTGTCATCTATTGTGGATGAAATTCTTTAACAAAACCTTTCGCCTGAAACCTACAAAATGTTGGGGATATTTTGTGGAGGTGTAAGCTTATGTTTAAGGGATCCAAACTCTCTTTCTTGGTGCCCTTGCACATCTGTTCACAATTAGGCAGCAGGCCAGGGATGAGGGTGTCCACTTAACTGCAGGGAAGAGGACTACAGTGGCCCATGAAATGCTTAGGCATGCTAGCTTGGCCAGATCAAAGCCCCAGAGTAAGGATAGTTACATATTCATTATGAAGAGTCAGCTTGTGCACTTACGAAGGTAAGAAGTTTCATGATCTACAGGCAACATATTAAAGACTCAAGACAGTGATGTGCCAGCCCGGTTTGAGTCAGAAGGCCCGAGAACTCAAGAGAGCTACTGGTGCCATCCAGAGTTGGCAAGGGAAGCCAATACTTCAGACTGGAAAAGAATGATGTCTCTGCTCAAGCTGTTAGATGGCAGAGTTTTTCTGTGAGAGAAGGCTGGACTTTTTGGTTTGTCAAGGCCAGCTGATTAGATGAGGCCTGCCTACGTTAAAATCAAAGTGGGGTTGACTCAGTCTTCCAATTCAGATGTCAATCTTGTCACTGAAATGTCATTCAAAAGTTCCTCCCAGAGACATCGTGGATGATCTTTGGCTGAAGATCTGGCACTCTATGGCAGTTATGTTATACATAGAATTAGTCACTAAACCAAACTTAAGTACCCAAGGCATTAAGAGCCAATGCTAAGCCCTTTTGTCTTCAACAATTATGGCTAACTACAGCAGTCACCATCAGGAGATCCTTCAGGATCAGTCAATACATGCCATTGCTTGTTTACTGTGAATTGATGTCCCTGAGGTCTCCAAGATCTCCCTTCAGCATAACGTAGATTGGGAGTATACTGACGTTACTAGTGTCTTCTTGTCCTTGAAATGCTGTTATGATAAAGCATCATTGATGTGGTGGCACTAGCCTGTAATCCAAGAAGTCTAGAGACAGGCAGAAAGATTAAAATTGGAGGTTAGCCTAGGCTACTTAAGAGAGCTATGGCCCAGACCAAGCTACAGAGCAAGAGCCTGTCTCTTTAAGAAAGGAAAGGTTATTGAGATTTGGTCTGTTGCTAGGTATTGTAAAGCTAAATACTGGCTCTGGTTGCCCCCAGGAGATTCTCAAGTAGATTCAATTGATGCTCTGTAACCTTGCCTCCCCCCCACCCCCAAGTTATCCCTGATTGGTGAATAAAGATACCTACAGCCTATATAATTGAATAAAGATACCTACAGCCTATATAATTGGGCAAAGAGAGATAGGGAGAGTTTTGGTTCCAAGGTTTGGGGTCTGAGGAGAACCACGAAAAGGAGAAGGTGGAGGGAGGAAAACAGGCCATGAGGTAGGTGAGTCATGAAATCATGGCCATGAGGGCTAGCCAATTGGATTTAAGAGCAGCCCAGATGAAACATGACCAGTTTTATTGGTAGGTAAGTAGATGCTAATATCTTAGAGGGTAGATATCTGCGTAGCTCTAGTGCATTAAAGGCTTGTCGTAAATATAAAAGTTGTGTGTCTTTTATCTAGGAAAGGAATTATCAAAGGTGGGGTAGAAACTCCCGATGGAGATTAATAGTTGCATACAACAGAAGAGGGCTGGAGAGAGGGAGTGGTTGGTAAGAGAGTTTGCTGGACTTCAGTTCAAATCCCCAACATCTCTGTAAAAGCCAGGTGTGGCCTCACATGCCTGTAGACTCAGCTATGGAGAAGCAGCAACAAATGGATTCTAGGAGTTCACTGGCTGGCTAGCCTAGCCAAAGGGGAGGGTGAGCTTCAGGTTCAGTGAGAACCACCCCATCTCAAGGGAATAGTTCAGAGCAGGATACCAATGTTTTCCTCCATGCACAAATGGGTATATATATGCATATATACACATACACATATACATATAAATTATATGTGCATATATAACATATATCAAACATTATATATGTTTATATAAATATATAATGTTTAATATATGTATATATTTTTAATTTCCTTAAATTTTGTGGGGGATTTTTTTTGTGGATTTGATAGTTTCTTTTTTCTTCCATTTCTTCCATTTATTTATTTCTGAAATAAATAAATGAAATTATTAATGAAATTAAATGTGTGTGTGTGTGTGAATGTGAACTAAGTTAATAGAAGAAAAGAAATAAGGGAGGGTGAAAGAAAAAGGTTGGCCATCCACACTCTCTTCTGTGAGGGAATATGGCCAGGCCCTGTCTTAAGGGGCTTTTGTGATTAATCACAGCTGCTCTGATATCCACAGTAATGGCCGCCAGGCTCGGAGGACAGTTTTCTATTACATAAGTAGATGTAGTTTCCTAGGCTGGGGTGAAAAGCTGTACCAGATCTCCATGTAACACATCTTCCAGCTACAGACTTAGAATCCTACTGGTACCTGTGGCCTGGTCTGAGCAGGTGTATCACCCTGAAACCAGGTGACCTGGGTACTTGGCCATAGCAGAGACCTCCATACGCTCTTAGTGAACAGGATGTGTTGTTCTGGCTTTCCTCCACCCCCTCCAAAATCTGGAACCTTTCTCCAATTGGGCTGGGAGCCAAGTGCTACCAGCATGCAGGCTGCCAAACAGGCAGTGCCTAGGGCTCGCTGATGGAAACACTGATGAGAAATGATTGAAGCTTGGCTCTGTCTGTCCCTTCCTGTGCTATCCTCCGCCAGAGGCCTGGAGGCCTTTACCCACTGTGACAAGCAGTCTTAGACAACATTAGTCCCCTTTCCTGCTTTACTTCCAACCCCTCCTTCTGGCCACTGTCTCAAAGGAAAGAGCTTGTGAGGTCTAGGCGGCCCTGCCTTTTGGACTTCCTGCCACAGGGGACGGTGATGGAAGACATAGCCCATTTCTCTCCATCCCTCAACACTGCTCTATTAACTAATCCCAGGAAGATTGGGAAACAGACAGAGGGGGCCCAAGACTTCTCTTGGCTGAAGAAAAAGAGATTTTGATCAAAGAGCTCCAAATCCAGTCTGTAGGCAGGCAAAAATCTATCCATAGCCAGGTTCTCTTCTTGACACTGTAGAAAGTCCTAGGTCAGATCGACTAGCAATTCAAGACCACCTCTGTATCCAGTGGAGCCAATAATAGGGCCACTGCATATAAAATTCAGGTTCTGTCTGAAACCTAGCCTGCTCTCTACCTCTCCCTGTGAAGCATCTTCCCCAAGAAGGTAGTTCCTGCCTCTCACAAAAGGGCCACAAAGCTAACCTGTGCTGTGTGTGCACTCTGTGCTGTGCTGCCGAAGGGCATGCTGGGTAGATCAGCAGCACTGCTCCAGCCAACTGTTTCCCAGCATTCTTGCTTCCTGATACTGTGACTTCCTTCTTTTCTTTCCTCTTTCCAAATTCATTCTTTTCCTTCCCCTCAACCTTCCTATGAAGGTTTTCCTTTCACTTTCTTCTCCTTGCCTCTAACCTATTACTACACTACTTGTACTGTGACAAAGTGCCTGACAAGAAGCAATTTCAAGGAGGGAGGGTTTGTTCTGGCTTACAGTTCAAGGGGGTACGGCTTGGTGGTGTGAGGGGATGAGGTTCCGGGTCAGATTACCTCTGCAGTCAGGAAGCAAAAGGATGCACAGGAAGTGGGGCCAAGCAGTCAGACCTCAGGGCCCATCCCCAGGGAATCACTTCCCCAGCACAGCTCCACCTCCTCAAAGCTGCAAAAAGGCGCCACCAACTGAGGACCCATGTTCAAACACATGAGCCTATGAGGGCTCTGAGTGACAAGTAAATCATAGCATCCTAGGTAGCTAATTAATCTTTAACCACTCCTAAGAGATGAGCACCAATGGGAGGGAGGTGCGAAGAAGGATGTCTCTGATATTCAGGATTCACCCATCGTGACACACAGCACGTTATTCTGGAAAGATCTAGAGGGCAGATCTGTCTGAGGAGTTTGATGAGGTGACTTGTCTCCAGCTTACAGACATTTATAGGTGAAATGCTGGAAGCTGGGAGAGCTGAGCTTAGTTTTTCTTTTTAGTCGCCTCCTGCAGGAGCCACAATAATGGCACTCACAACTCGGAACATGTCCCTTACCTCAAACCACGTGCTGGTGGCACATGCCTGTAATCCCAAATCAAAAGGCTGAGTTCAAGACCAACCTGGACAACTTGGACTCTGTTTCTCTCTGACTCTCTCTCAGTATCTCTGTCTATCTCTGTCTCTGTCTCTCACTCTCTCTCTCTCTCTCTCTCTCTCTCTCTCTCTCACACACACACACACACACACACACACACACACACACAGTGCTGGGAATATTGGGATTAAAGATCATTGATAGATAGCACTTGCTTGGATTGTTCAAAGCCAGAGTTTCAATCCGCTGTGCCACGAAACAAACAAAAAGCCTTATTAGCTGGACCTGGCGACACAGGCTTGTCATCCCGGCTATTTGGGAGAATGGCATTAGAGGATCTCAAACTTAAGGCCAGTCTAAATACAACAGGACAGCAGCGAGTGCAGACACCAGAAAGATGGTGTTATACACAGCCCTGCCTCAGTTTTTATTTCATAGTAAAAATGGGAGGCAGGGAGCAGGGAGTGGGAAGGGAGAGCAAGATGGACTAAAGTAAGCAGAAAGGAAGTAGTAGGTCTCATGAGAGGCTGAGAGGGTAAATGTGCTTGCTCCCAGATCTGGCAACCTGATGTTAATCCCCAGAGGCCACATAGTAGAAAGTGGGAACTGACTCCTTCAGACAGTCTTCCATCCAAAAGTGTACCATTGTACACATGAGCCTGCGCACAACACACATAAACACGAATAAACATAATTTAAATGTTTTAATTAACATAAGTTTAACATAGGCAATAGTTATGGTATACAATTCTTTTCATATATTATATGTTGCTAATGACTTCTGGATCAATATTCATGAGATACTGGTCTGTGTTTCGCTTCTCTCTCTCTTCGGTAAACTGATATGTATACATGCGTTCTTCTGTGTGCAGCTGAGCATATGTATGTGTCGAGGCTGGAGGAGGATGTTGGATAGCCCCTGTCCAGTATTTTCTGCCTTATTGCAATGAATCAGAGGATCACTGAATCAGTTTGTCATGTTTTCCTCTAGGCTTGAGCTCAAATCCCCAAGACCCAGCAATCCTCCTGTCTCTGTTGCAGCCATCCCCAGTACTGGCGTTAGAGCTGTGCACACCATACCCTGCTTTGGGCTGGATGCTGAGGTTCTGAACTCAGATCTTCATTCATGCACACGCAGGAAGGCCTTTTACCGAGCCATGCCGCCAGTCCCTTCCTTTGTTTCTTTAGAAAATGTTTTATAACTATCTGTTTTCTTGTTATCTGTATAAGCATTTTGCCTGCATGTATGTGTATGCACCTCGTGCATGCCTGCTGCCTGTACAAGTCATAAGAGTGCATCAGACTCCTTGGAAGCAGAGGTATGGATTGTTACAAAGGACCATGGGAATGCTGGGAAACAAACTTGATATTCCTCACATGTACCCACTGTGTAAGAGAAGCAAGTGCTCTACCCACTGAGCCAACTGTATAGTGCCCTTCCTTTTTTTCTTAATTAATGTATTTGTGGTGAACTGATGCTATTTTCCGTAACTTAGGCTAAATAAAGCATAGTATTAAAATTAAGTCTGCCTGCTTCTGTTTTGATTTTTTTGCTTCTGGAAATTTTCAAAAGGGGTGTGTGTCTATGTGGTTCACAGGGTTTTCTGTTCTAGCCAGTTGGAGACTTCCCAACTCAACACCTCACACTGTCCTTAAAAATAGCACGTCTTCTGGCCAGTTGCCACGTGACCCTTTCCTGCTTGGTGCTTTAAACTTTACCCTAGGGCGTAACCTGGCCCTGAATGACATGGTTTCCAGAAAATCCTGGAAGACGAATGCTTCTTTTGAATGGTGAAGATAGATAGATCGTCACCTCCCTTTAATGCCATTGACGTACATACAGGTAGGAGATGAGTGGCTGGTTTTGTGTGTCAACTTGACACAAGCTAGAGTTATCACAGAGAAAGGAGCTTCAGTTGAGGAAACGCTTCCATGAGATCCAGCTGTAAGGCATTTTCTCAATTAGTGATAAAGGGGGAGGACCAATTGTGGGTGGTGCCATCCCTGGGCTGGTAGTCTTGGGATCTATAAGAAAGCAGGTTGAGCAAGCCAGAGGAAGCAAGCCAGTAAGTTACATCCCTCCATGGCCTCTGCATCAGCTCCTGCTTCCTGACCTGCTTGAGTTCCAGTCCTGACTTCCTTTAGTGGTGAACAGCAATGTGGAAGTATAAGCTAAATAAACCCTTTCCTCCCCAACTTGCTTCTTGGTCATGATGTTTGTGCAGGAATAGAAACCCTGACTGAGGCACAATGGTAAGCACAGGAAGGAAGGGTGCTGGGAATCAGGTGGTGGAGCATGATCTGTAACCACAGCATTGAAAGTTTGAGGCCAGCCTGGGCTACATGGCAAGTTCCAGTCCATAAGATCCAGCCAGGAAAGAATTGTGGGAGAGTGGCACACTCCAGTCTTTAGCTGGCTAGCTAGAAGAATGAGGGCCTCAGGGCAAAATGACCAGAATAACCACTAAATTGGGAAGGAAGTAATTATCTAGAAGTCACAAGCATCTTCTGCTCCTTGTCACATAGACAGAGGCATCACAGAAGTTAAAAGGCAACCCTTGGGGGACAACCGATGGCTGAATGGATTCATGTACAGAAGAAGCCTTCTCTGCCACAATTGGTACAAGCATCAAATAGAAAGGTGTAAAGGAAGGACCCAGACAGAGCCAACGCTCCAGGAAGCCAACGCTCCATGGGCAGTACCAGCTACTTTTCTCCACCACTCTGGTCAGTATCCTACCAGATTGGATCTAAGGATATGTTACCCACTGTTATAGAGCAGTGAGGTCTAGGCTTGCACAAAATAAATAAATAAATAAATAAACAAACCATACATTTAATCATATCACTAATATAAACGAGTCAGACACAGAGCCATATGGAATTTTTATAAATTTAAAACACTGGCAATTTCTAAAACAAAAACAATTACTTCAGCTTAAGATAGTAAAATGCAATTTAGAGTGTTTAGCACAGTTATTGTTTTGTTTATTTATTTTATTGGGCACACAGGCTGCAGCACATATGTGAGGTGTCAGAGACCAACTTGCAGGGACAGTTCTCTTCTAGCATGTGGATTCAGGGACTCAAATTTGGTCATCGGACTCGGTGGCAAATGTTTTTGCCTACCAAGCCATCTCACCAGCACTTCACCAAGTCTTTTGTTTTGTTTTGCTTTTTTGTTTTTGTTTTTGTTTTTTTGAGACAGGGTTTCTCTGTGTAACCCTGGCTGTCCTGGAACTCACTCTGTAGACCAGGCTGGCCTCAAATTCAGAAATCCGCCTGTCTCTGCCTCCCAAGTGCTGGGACTAAAGGCACGAGACACCACATCCAGCCATAGAGTCTTTTGAATATCAGATGAGTGTGACAAAGTGTTCTCACAATACCCAACACATAGTAGGTGCTCTGTAATTGTACATATGAAGAAATTGGGGTCCTCAGTTATTATAAACCTAAGGGATCATTGGTAGAACATCTGCCTAGCATGTAAGAGGCCTTGAGTGAGAGAGAGGACAGGGAACTCAGGAGAGCCAGATGACTTTGTGAATTACATCTTGAAGATCGGGAATGGGGAGTCTACTCTTTCATTTAGAGAATCTGTATTTGGTCCTCACACTAATGAATACTGAACTGAAAATAAGTGGCTGGGGACCAGGCTAGCAAGTTACCTTGGGGAGGAAATGTGCTTGCCATTAAGGCAGATGACCTGAGCTCCGTCCCCAGGACCCACATTGTGGGAAGAGAGAACTGACTCCCACAAGCTGTCCTCTGACCACCACTCACATGCTATGACATGCACTCATGTGCACAAGCATGCGCATGCACACACACACACACACACACACACACACACACACACACACACAAATCAACATGTAGTCATTCAAAACAAAGAAGTGTGGTAAAGACAGGTCTGGATTCCACAAGTAAAGAATCTACCACAGTTCTCTGAGTTGGGATGGTCTTGGTGTTGGGACCTCCAGGTAGACCCAGAATAGGGTATTTCTGAGGAAAACCTTCTTAGCCAGAGGAGAAGGAATTCTGGGATTGGGCCTTTCAGAGATTTGTGGGTGATTTGCTATTGCTGGAGGTGAGGAAAGGGGAGGAAGGAACAACTAAAGGAGCAAAGAGTTAAGGGAAAGGAAGGGAGGGAAGGGGAGGGGAGGGGGACAGGAGGGAGAGGAGAAGTGGAGGGGGAGTGGGAAGGGGAGGGCAGGCGAAGGGAAGGGAGGGGAGGGGAAGGGAGGGGAGTGTTTGAAAAAGGGAGAGAGACCCAGGTTCAGACAGTGTTTTTTTGTTGCTTTTGTTTTGTTTTGTTTAAATAAGAGAAATGAAGCCAATTGACTAAAGGGAAGGACAGAGCCTAAATAACTTGGAGGACATCCTAGAAGAGACATTTGGCTGAACAGTCCAAAAGGAGAAAGGCTGCCTCTGTCAGAAACTGGAGGAGAAGGGCTTGGGGTGGCGTGCTTGTCTGAAGTCCCCTGAAGCTAGAAACTAGGGAGTCTGTAGGCCCCTGAGGAGTAGAAGAGGTAGGAGAGGGTGGATGTGGAAGAGCCAACAAGGCCATCTTCATGGTTGGAAACCAACCCTCTATGCCAATGAGAACATTCTGTAAGGAAGTCAAAAGCCATTGTTTAGGCTGGAGCCCCCGGGGTGGCTTTACTCCAAAGAGATAACCAACTTATTTGGAATCCTTCCCACCTATGATTTTATCTGTTCTGCCTTCAACTTAATTAAGTCAGCCTTTATTCTTATGACTAAGCAGGGAATGTTCTGGGGTGAAACGTGTCATAGCCTTTGGGACAGCTTCGCTCATTTCCCTCTATGGACACGGCTGCCTGCCACTGAGCAAAAGGCTCACTGTCACCCTGGTCATTAAAATGACACAACTGTCCTCAAGATGGGGAATTACAGTAAATCTGGTTTGGCAACCCAGAAGGTTTAATACGGGGCTCTGTGAAAGAGTGAGGTTTCTGAACCTAGGGCACCAATCTGCTCTGTGTAATAGGCTGTTCTGCCCCAAGCACTCTGGCAAGGAAATTGCTGTCCTTGTGGAGACCAGATCCTAGGGCCAAGTGAGATGCTTATCTGGGCTTGACAGCCTCAGGACACAGGAAAAAGAGAAAGAAAAAGAAGGTCTTGGAACAATTTGGGCTGGAAAACAATAGGATTCTGTATTTCTTGGCACAGAAATGAATGAATCTTTATTCCAAGTGTGAAGCAGGCATTAAATCTAAGGACAATAAATGGTAAGACCAACATTCCAGCAACAGTCTTGGGCTTTCTCTGTGGGATTTCAGCTCCAGCAGTCCCACAGGGCTTCAAAGAGACATGTGGGTTTCTTTTTCTCTACGTAAGTAAACAAAATTAAGAGAGAGCATGCACTTCCTACAGCTGTGGGTGCCCCAAATATCTGCCATTCCTACCCTGACCCCAGCTTGGAGGAGCCCTCCTCTCTTTGGAATTAAAGTCACTCACACAGCGACCTTGGTGTCCAACTAGAGCACAAGGGGGTAACTTCCACTGTCAGCAAGGCTGGACTTCTCCCAAAACCTAAGGACTATCCCAAGAGAACTGGACCTCAACCCCACTTCAATTTCTTTTTCTTTTTTGATTTTTTTTAAAAACACCAACATACATTTCTTGGGATAAGTGGGTAAGCATCAACACGAATTATATGTCTTTACAAATATAAAGTTGAGGGGATCAGATCTTCCTTGCTGTAAAAGTGATTGCTCTGATACTCTGAATAGCTAGCTCCCTAGTGTGTGGTGTGTGTGTGTGTGTGTGTGTGTGTGTGTGTGTGTGTGGTGTTTTAATTACAATTCAGTTTGATTTGGTTGTACACACTGATTTTTAAGCCTTTGCTAGTCTGGCACAAACCATGCAACTTAGACTGGCCTCCAACTGAAGGCAACCCTCTGACCTCAGCTTTCCAAGTGCTGGGATTACAGTCATGAGCCATCAGTCTTAGCTTCTATCTGTCTGTCTACCCGTCTATCTATCTATCCTAATATAATCTATCTATCCACCTATCCATCATCTGTTTATCTGGCTATCCCTCTATCCATGTGTCTATCTATCTATCCATGTGTCTATCTATCTATCCATGTGTCTATCTATCTATCTATCATCTCTCTCTCTCTCTCCAGCCATCTCTATATCTCTCCCTTCCTTCTTTTCTTTCTTTTATTCACATGGGCTGGGCTCTGTTTTGTTTGAAAATTTCACACTGCATTTACATCATTTCTCCCTCCCTTCAACTTTTCTCAATGCATTTGATTCAATGTATAGTATTTGTTTGCTTTTTGGGATATGGTCTTACTCTATAGCCCAGGCTAGCCTGGGACTCACTATGAAGTCCAGCTTACCCTCAGACTCAAGCTGCTCTTCCCCCCTGTGTCTCCCAAGAGCTGGTATAATAGGGCCTGAGCGGCCATAGATAGCTCCTTAATACATTTTTTAGATCAGCTTTTATTTACAATAAAATGTGACAATAAAAAGGTGTTCCAGCACAAATAGGCAAATCAGCATTCAATTAGTTGTCTTCTACTCCTGAAGCAGTTTCATGCTGAAAAATGGAACATGGAGAAGCTAGCTGGTGCTGACCAGAGCAGGACCTAACGTCAGAGCCCTCGCTCCCCACTTCCTGCCCAGCTGACTGCTTGCCATCCCCATTTTTTTTTAAAAAAAATGTTGTCTTTGTAGGGGTCTGAAGCTCTTTGTGGAGTCACCTCCTGCCACTTCCCAGAAATCACTCTGCAGCCAGGAAATTATAAATAGCGTTTGCTCCACATCACATGATCCTTCCTCCCACAGACATCCCTCCTCGGGTCCCATGGTTTACAAATTCCCACAAGGTCAAGTCAAGGACATTTGGTCACATGCAGCATTATGGCAACAATACACACAGGGCTGACCCAGCAGCGAGCTCAAAAATCTGAAAGATCGGCTGATTCCATGTAGGTTTCACAGGGAACAATTTTTTTTTTTTTTTTTTTGACAGGGAACTGTCTTTTTTCCAGAAAAAGAACAAAGCCACAAAGCCTACCCAAGCCCTCAAGGTATGCAAGTTTTAGAGCTAGTTCTGCATTTTTTTAATGGTATGTGCTATGTATATAGTTTATGCATATGTGTGTGTCCTATGTTTGTGATATATGCATACTCAGGTAGACACACCCATGCAGTCCTGTGCAGAGGCCATGAAAGGGCATTACTGTCTTGCCCTATTGTTTTCTACCTTAATTTCTTGAGGCAGGATCTCTCTCTGAGCCTAGAGCTTGGCTAATGGCCAGCTCTTGAGGCAGGATCTCTCCCTAAGCCTAGAGCTTGGCTGATGGCCAGCAAGCCCCAGACCTGTCTCTTTCTCCTCCTGGCACTGAAGTTATGGACGTGCCTGAGACCACATCCTTGGATGCTTGAGATTCTAACTCAGGTTGTCTATGCTTGCACAGAAAACACTCTTGCGTAACCATTGAGCTGTCTTCCCAGATCCCAGTTCTATGGCTACTTCTGCCATGAACCCAGAGTGTGCTAAACACAAACAGAGTCAAAGAAAAAGTAAAACAAAACAAAACAATAACAACAAAAATTAGACTTGGACCTCAGCTACTTTGTAAATTCAGACTGACTGCCCCCAATACATACTCTGCTTATGGGGGAAGATTCAGAACTAGTGACAGCAGTTAACCAGTGGTGACAGAAATTACTTATACTGCCAATAAATACAGCCAGCCCTCACCACAGACCTCGAGAGCAGCAGAAATAGGGAAATCTGCATGGGAACAGAATTTGAGTTTTTCCTCTATTTGTAAGTTTTTACTGCGGCAACAATATAACATAAGATTTGTGCTCCTAACATCTGTGATGGCTAGTTTTGACAACTTGACACAAACTAGAGTCACCTACCCTTTCTTGATGGGTGTGAGAGGGCTCAGGCCCACTGTGGGCGGTATCATCCCCTGGCAGGTGGTCCTCGACTGTATGTGTCATGCTGCACAAGCCATAAGAACAAGCCAGTAAGTAAGTGTTCCCCTGTAGTTTCTGCTTCAGTTTTTGCCAGCAGATTTCTGCCAAGGCTTCTTTTGATGACTCACTGTAAAATATAAACACTTTTCTCTCTGCTTCTGGTCATAGTATTTATTGCAGCAAAGTAGAACATATTTTGAAATTTTTAACATTATTCATTACTGTGTGGCTGCAAGCACACATGTCATGGCAGGCACGTGGAAGTCAAAGGACAAGTTGGTGGACTCACTTCTCTCCTTTAACTGTTAGTTCTGGGAAGCTGGATTCCAACCAGCAGGCTTATGGTGGCAAGTTGAGCCATCTTGTCCTTCTGCCTGCTCCTCGGAACATATTTCAAGTGCATGATGAAGTATTATCTATAGGTACCATGTCAAACTACAGATCTCTAGGACCTTCTTACCTCTATAACTGAGACTCTACCTGCTCAGACAGCTGCTCCATGAAACTGTTTGCCAATCCCAGCTCCCTTTACAGCTTCCATGAACCTGACTGTCTGGATACCTTGGAGAGGCAAAATCACATGGGCATAGCTTTTCCCATTTAGGGCAGGTTTACGTTCGAGTACATCCAGGTGTTCATATACTGTAGGATCTCTTTTCTTACGATAGAATAATAGTCCATAGTACTCAAGTGCACATTTTGACACCCATTTGTCTACTGATGAGCATCCGAGCTGTTATTATATCTTGGTAGCTAATACAGGATTGAAGATATTTTTTTGAAGAGGTAAGTGCTAATATGAATCCTAAAAAGCTTTTGGCAAACAGAGAAAAGAGCCACTGGAGAAAGAAAAAACAAAACAAAACAAAACCAAAAAACCAACCAATCAAACAAAACAAAAACAAACAAACAAACAAAACCCCACCAAAACAATGATCTAAAAGATGTTGCCAAGCAACTGGTAAGCAGTCCACTAGTAGAGTACCACAGAGGCCCATATCTGACTCTTTCAGCTCCATAGCTTGCCTTCACACCTCAGATTGCAGAGTCAGTCTCACGGAGACTTAGTGGCATCATTTGCAAAGACATGATTGTGGTGAGGACTCAGTTCCACATGAAATATGCTTACTACGTTACCTAGCATGTATTACTTGCTCAGCGAACAAGTATTATTCAATATAGAAAAGGCTTACGGTAGCTTCCTGCAGTGATGGATGCTTATAAATCCTAATACTTAAGAGGCTGGGGCAAGAGGATTGCTGAAAGTTCAGACTACATAGTGAGTTCAAAGCCAGCCTGGGCTACACAAACCCTGTCTTAATAAATAAAATAAAATAGGCAGATAACAACAGCTGACTAGTATTCATGAAGTACTGTGGGCTGGGAAATACATCAAAGTTCTAAAAGTATTAAATAACTTTACACATATCAAAATATGATGCCTATCAGAAAAGATATAAGAGGCAGATGGGAATAACTCCTCCCCAGCCTTACTTAATAACGTTCATTCACATCTGTTCTATGTCAGATGCCCAGGCACAGAGTTTGAAACAGGAACTCCAGCATGTGAAAACAGGAGGAACACAGGGTTCAGAAGGAGCTAGTCAAAGACACAATCCCCATACCCCACCCCAGCTTCTAGCTTTAACCCAATTGCATGAGGTAGTCTGGAGTCCCACCTTTCCACAGAGTTGGTTCAAGATGATACAAGAGATCGAGTTTCATGCTAAGCATCTATTGGCTAAAGACTGACCCTCAGGATGATGCGCATAGATCTGATAATTCCAGAGAGCTTCTCTGAAAAGAACTCAGAACTGCTGAAACACAACAGCTAAAGGACACTGGTTCAGTAAAAGGACAACTGTGCTAGGCCATAAACCGTCCTGAACTTAGTGGCCAAGGCAATAATGTTTTCCTACTACTTAAGTAAGGCTTAGTTGAAACCATTTGTTTCAGTGTTACTTGGTATATGGCACTTAGCACCTAGAAAACTGGGGTTGGACTATCTATGGAGATGATTTCAAAGGTTTCTATCAGATGGTCTACCATTAGCTAGAAATGCCCACAGTGCTTACGTGGTTTCTTCACTAAGCTACCTGGCTTCCTTGTGGCTCTAGATTTCAAGATGGCCACCCCAAGAGAACAGCAGAGAGTGCTTGGTATTTTTATAAGCTAGCCTTGGAAATCCCAGAACACCACTCCTGCCTTACTCTGTTGGTTGATATGTACAAGGGTCAAAAGGAAGGGCTATGGACTGGATGCTTGTGGCCTTTAAATCTGTAGGCTAAGGTCTGTTTCCCAATGTGTGGTGTTTGGAGGTGGGCATTGAGGACATAATTAGGTTCGGGTAAGGGTAAAGTTTCTGTAGAGTGATTAGTGCCCACTTAAAATAGCACTCTCTCTCTCTCTTTCACCCATCTTACATTATACACAGTCAGAAGATATCCTTTCCAGGCCACCAGGATGATGGTTCTCATAAGAATCCAAACTTATGGTTTTGGTCTCTCTGGCCTCAAGCAATATAAGAAATAAATATCAACACGTAAGCCACTCCATCTGTAGTATTTTGTTATGGCAACTTGAAGTGAGACAAGCATTGGATTTGTCTGTTGGGGCTAAATAACAAAACGCTAGACTGAGTGGTTAGAGCAACCAATTTTTTAAAAACAGCTCCAGAGACTGAAAGTCTGAGATCAAGGTCTCAGTGGGATTGTGTCTCCCGAGGCCACTTTCCCACTGTGTCTCACAAGGCCATCTCTCTCTGAGTGGGCCAACATCTAGTTGTGTAGACATTCCTGTTCTTATATATATATAAAAAAAAAACTCTGCTCTTGTTGATAAAGACAAAATCCATTTTAATTGAATGATCTTAAAGACCTTATCTTCAAATCAGGGTGTAATCTGAGCCACTGGGTGACGTCACCATATGAAGGAGTGTGGGGATGTCACAATTCAGCCATTGCAGTCACGAGGGAACACAGATTCTTTCAATAAGAGGCGGAACTTGTAACACTGTAGGAACTGGGTATGGGGTAAAGTACACTGTGGGACCACTCCTGGAAAGTACAATCCACTTGAGACACTCCTGGTTTTCTTTCCATTGTTGTGATAAAACATCATGACCAAAAAACTTGGAGAAGCAAAAGGTTGTTTCATCTTATAGCTTGTAGTCCGTAGTTCAAGGAATCAGGGCAGGAACTCAAGACAGGAACCTGGAGGCAGGAACTGAGCAGAGAACGTAGAGGAATGCTACATGGCTCACTCAGCTTGCTTTCATATTACCCATGACCGTCTTGCCCAAGTGTTGGAATCTCCTACATCAATCATTAACTGAGGACACCAGCTGCCTAGAGGCAACTGATGGAAGCACTTTCTCAATTAAAGTTCCATCTCCCCAGACAACTCTAGCTTGTGTTATGTTAACAAAAACAAAAACAAAAAAAACAAAACTAAGCTGCATAGACATCATCAACTTTGATCCATTAATAAAGACAATCTCAATTTTTTCCCGTTTTAGCAATGAGACTGAGAGACTAATGAATACTAGCTGTAGTTCCTTGACTCATCAGTGCAACAAAATGTTCAACAAAAGCAATTTAAGGTGGTAAGGGTTTATTCTGGCTTATGGCTGCAGAGGTTACAGTCCATCATGGCAGGGAAGGGATATAAGAGGGTAGCTGGTCACAGGGCATCAATGGTCTTGAAACAGAAAGAAATAATGCTGTGCTCAGCTAGCTGTCTCCTTTTCATTCAGTCCAAGTCTCTAGCCCACAAGACTTTTAAACATGGACAGTAATGCTCACGACCACCAGAATGATGAACTAAACTGAATGCATATAACAATGATGGTTTTTTTAACCTGTTAAGTTTACAAGCATGCACGTTTGATAACACGTCTTATTGGCCTGGTTCTATAAAAGAAACACCCTGGATCTGTGGAAACAGAAATATCACACATTTAGCATAGGTCTCCCCTCCCTTCATTTACCCTAATCCAGATAATTCATCAAAGGTGTGCTCAGACTCTTATCTCCTAAGTGATTCTTGAGCCTGTGATCTTGACATTAACCATGACACCCAGGTGCTATACCTCTGCGTCCTTAGCCCACACATCTTTATGTAAAGAGAATCCTCTACAAGTCAAGGCTTGACACTGTCTCCAGTGTTTGTTTATGGCCCTTGAGCTCCTTCTACATAGAAGCTCTGATGCCACCCTCCCTTAGGTGACAGCATTCCAACCACTCTATTATTTTTAAGAACAATATGACCATCTTTATAAACATATATTATAGAAAGCATACCCACTTGGAAAAAATGTCACAAAACCAATGTACAGGTAGAATCTGGCATCAGCAAACACTACCTAATCTCCCACTGAGAATCTGGATTGCAGCAAATTAAAAGATGGCATTGCAGGAATCAAATTGTTCTTGTTAGGAAATGGTTATCCTTTTTTTAAATTTTATTTTATAAGAAGACAAGTTTGTTCAAGTGGACAGTGGGCTGGGAAGTAATGGTTAGGAAGGGGGTGGGTCTAGGAAGAGTTGAGGGAGGAATGAACATGCTTAAAACACATTGTACAGAATTTCCAAAGAACTAACACACAGAAACACAGATCACACACACACACACATACACACACACACACACACAATTTCAAAGCTGGTTTAAACAGAAAACTTCTCTTGATCCATTTCTTTAAGGAGACGGGAGTTTCAGAAACAGTAAAGGAAGAAGGGTCTTTGTTGAGTACCTAATACATGCATTTGACCTACCCACTCCTTAATTCCTTCATTCTGCATCTTGGTTCTCTTGCATAGCTAAGGAGCTTGAAGTTTTGATGTATTGGAAACCTGGGCCAGGATCACAAAGCTAGAGAGGTAGATCTGGGGTTTTAACCAGAGCTGTCCCCTGCTCTAAGGCCCCTGCTGACCTTATAGCTCTAGCTGTGACCTTACTGTCTATGTGTTTAAGAGTGGGATACTCTGTCCTTGAAGATCCATGATAGTTGAGTAAGAGGAGTCATAATTGGAAAGAGGCTGAAGACTCTGCTGTTGTTTGGAAGACAACTAGAGTTTATTTACCCCATTTCATAAAGCATTTCAGACATCCGGAACGGTCACACGGATGAGGAAGAAGAGCCCAGCTGGCTGTCATTGGCTGCCAGCCATGCGCAGACAGCCCCCGGTCATTTGTCAATGTTCCCCCGGGTGCCTGCTTCATGTTAAGATCCTGGCAGCACGCCTCACTCCACTGTATAATTGCACTGGCTTCAACACGGCTGACTAAATCTTGTTGCTGAGTCTACTGAGTTCATGGGCCCTGCAGGCTTGAAGGGCTCAGACACAGAGCAGGGCACACCCAAAAGTTCAGTCCAAAAGCTGGAGACTCACCCCCTCTGGTTTGTCCTTGACAAACCAGACAAGGGTAAACATTTCATTCTCAAGCTTTCAACACGCCGCACAAGATGAGCAGGTCCCCAGAACCCAAGCAGGATGTCAGAGCCAGAGTGGCCATCACTCATTCCTAATTCAGTGTTTTCACCGATGTGCCCGAGCCCTGACAGGTCTTGTGTTTGTTAGATGGTCTGCAGAAGGCGGACAGGTAAAGGTCTTGTTTTCACACCCCGGCTCCATTTGGGCTGCGATGATAAAGTTCTGTCAGCGAGGAAGTTTACAAACAGAAATGGATTTCCCTTAGCTCCAGGGGCTAAGCTGTCCAGGATCAAGGCAGGATCTATTGAAGATGCCTTAGCTCTTATGGACCTTTCCTCCTGTATCCTAGAGCGATAGAAAGACAAAGGGGGTCTTTCTCAGCCCTGAGGCCATTTTTACAAGAGCATTAACCACACCCATGAGGGCCTGACCACCTCCCAAAAGTCCCATCTTTTAAGCATTACTTTGAGGCAGGTAAAATTTCAGTACATGAATTTCTGGGAGAAACTCATGGGATATAGAACACTTGTAGAAGACAAAACACCTGCAAAACATAGAACGCTCTCCCTTCAAACAGCTTAGCCTGACTTCTCTAATTTTACACATCAATTTGGGAAGATACACCAGCTCAAAGAAATCTATCAAGCATTTCACTTTTCCTCAGCTCAGAAAGATATTGTGGCCAGTCCTGTGAACAGCCGGGCACAAGAGCAGGAGGAGGTCCCAGGGACAGGCAGGCATAGAGGTGGGACCAGTAGCTGACTTTGCTGCTGAAGCTCTCTCCACTCCCTGTACTCCATCACTACAGTTTTCTTGTGTTCTTTGTCCCTTCCTTGGCTGTTCCTCAAACCCTCGGCTGTGAAAGCAACGCACCCCATTTCTTAAAAGCCCCTCTGCGAAGCCAAGCACTCAGTAAGGAGCGTTCTGGTCTTTCCTCTGTCTACCATGACCTCAGTAATCTGCTTGGTGAAAATGATTTGAGTCCTATTGGAAGCTGAGGCAGAGGGAGAACGGGTACACTGCATGCGCACTTGATGAAAAACCGCCTGGGCTGTTGAGTTGTCTTGCTAGATAGCCCAGACTGGCCTCAAACTCTGAATCCTCCTGTCTCAACCCTGCCTGGCTTGTCCTCCCACATTTCTGAGCCAGGGAAAGTACTCTTGAAAGATCTATAATTAATGCAAAGAAGCCAAAACCCATACAAAATGACTACAAAGCGAGCCTCCAGCCAAGGCTCAGTGCTAGGCATTTTGTTGTTCATCAGCTTGCCATCAGCAACCCTCACAGGATGGCCTCACACACAGGGAGACACAGGGGCAACACATACCCAGAAGCAGGGTAACCCGAAGCAGCTGTCCTTGTCCCACAGCCACAAACAAGCAGCAATCGCCTATATTTATGTAAGTTTTTGATATTTTGTTCATTGTGCATTTTATATTTAGCCTTTAAAAATCAAAATGCTCCCTGAAACCATTTTGATTTTCTGCTATCCCTAGTATATCCTTAAAGGTTGTGCCCGATATATAGATCTCTCCTCCCCCAAAACATGAGAGTCTATATGGGCATGCAGTCTACTCTCTCTCTCTCTCTCTCTCTCTCTCTCTCTCTCTCTCAAGACAGGGTTTCTTTGTGTAGCCCTGGCTGTCCTGGAACTCACTCTGTAAACCAGGCTGGCCTCGAACTCAGAAATCCACCTGCCTCTGCCTCCCAAGTGCTGGGATTAAAGGCGTGTGCCACCACCTCTCGGCTGTCTTTTATCTCTTATGTACCCCTTAGTGGAAGGTTAAATTGATCATTAATGTCCAAAGATCTACTGTGTATATGCAATAGAGTATGCATAGCCCCCCCCCCCAAAGACAGTTTAAGAATCTTCTAGACAGTTGAACACTTGGAGGCTCCTTGTGGATGATACCTCAGCAGAGGCTGTGGAAGCTCTCCATCCTTTCCTGATCCCTCATACTGCATACCTCTTCATCCTCTGCAATAGCAAGTAAGGGCTGGGGGCATGGCTCATTGGTAGTGCTTGCCTAGCAGGCACAAGTCCTGGGTACCATCCAGTACACAGCTGTAATCCCAGCACTCTGAAGGTGGAGGCAAGATGGGAAAAAACTAAAGATTATGCTCAATTACCTAAGGAATTCAAAGCCAGCCTGGGGTATCTGAGACACTGTCCCAAACAAACGAAAACAAAAAGTAAACACGAGAGAGCTTGAGTTCACATTGTTACTTTTTTTTTTTTAATTTTTCATTTCTGAATCCCATATGACCTCCAAATAAGAATTTCTTTGCCAAATTATAATCTCTTTTTGTAAAAGATCAGGTTTCATGGGCACGGAATCAGAACTGAGTCAGCTATGGCACTTCCAGAAAGCTCTGTGACAGGGTTTCCCATGTGCTTACACATGGTTTGGGGTTCCAGGAACATTATTGTCCTTAAAACCTCCTTGGGCTTTGCAATCCCTTGTCTTGACAAAATTTCATGGCTTGCCTAGATTGGACTCCTCAAGGTACCTCCATGCTTTCAGAACTGATGATTTTGAAACTCACAACACTGATTGGGAAATCTTACCCCAGGATCGTTCCAAAGATCAGATAGTCCAACTGCAGCCGAGTTACTCAACTACTGCCTCCTTCTAGCGCGGCATTGCAGGTGCAGAAACACCAGGTTGAAAGGTGAACTGCAAACATGTTCTGCCCTATTCCTTCTATAATGTCTACGCAGTGAGCTTAGCAACATTCTTAGCCTGAATTATCTGAACTATCTCCCAGCACTGCCGGTAAACTGCTGTGGCTGGCACTCCCCTCCTTCAGCCTTCCCGGTTCTTCTCTAAGAGCCAGAGAACTGCCTGCAGGAAGCACTCTGGTTCCTACACTTTGTTGTTTGTTAACCATGTCCCTGGGCTTGTTCGTGTCTCTAAATCTGGGCTTTCCCTCGTGAATTCTACTGTTCCACTTCTTGTTCTCATGAAGAATAGAGGGGTTATGTCTCTAGGGAGTCTTTTGGGATGTTCACATCTGCTCCTGCCTATTTTTCCTTGTAAAACATTGTGTGTGTGTGTGTGTGTGTGTGTGTGTGTGTGCTCACGTGTGTACGTGCTCATGTGCTCTCACATGTGCACATGTGTCACAAGTGTCTGTCACATGTGTGCAGGTTCTCTGAGAGGTCAGAAGAATTCACTGAATTAGCTGGAGCTGGAGTCAGACGTAGTTAGGACCTGCTCAGACCGGGTGCCAGGAAATGAACAAAAATCAGCAAGTATCCGGAACTGTTGAGCCATCTCTACAGCCCCAGTAATTTAAACAAACAAACAAGACCATTTTATCCACCACTCTGGAGGTAGAAAAGGGAAAAGTGTCACAAGTTCAAGGCTAGGCAGGGAATGGTGAATTTCATAGTGAATTCCAGGCCAGCTGGACTCCAGAAAGACACAACAAATCAAAATCATTTTTTGTCTACAGTATTTATTTTTAAAACTCTACTTCTATGAGAGTAGGTATCTAGGGGCTACTTGATAGATGAGAAATAAAATTTTCAAAAATACTGTTGGTCAGGCGTCTCTAATGGAAAAACAGGTGGGCGAAGCTGAAGGTTGAAAAGAACCACATTTTTAGCTCAGCCAATATTTTTAGCATGCTCTCTAAGTTCTAGGCACTTAGACACGTACTACAAACACAAAAATTAAGTCTGTCAGCTCAGACTTTGATGAACGCAATTCTTTCCCGTGACCTAGTGGACAATAAGATCTTCCCCCGTCTTCTGGCCTGGTCTCTGTCACCATTAGCCTGCAAAAGAAGACAATAAACTCATTTGCACAATCTACAAGAATAGATAGAGCAATACTCAGCACTGGGGTTACCGAGGTGAGCCACGCGCCTGGATTTTCACGTACGTGTTGCGATCTGAACTCTGGTCCCTGTGTTTGCTCAGTCAGCTCTTTACCAGCTGAGCCGACTCCCCAGACCCTCCTCCACACGTTTTTGCACCTGCTTTCTGATATGAGTGGCTGTTGGTCTCATCTCTGAAGGCACACTGGCACGTTCAGTACAGTGTGGGTATCTGACAATAACAAATCCCCAAAATAACATCAAATGGAGCCTCACATCCAAGCCGCACATCTAAGCTGTGGTTTGTATTGTCCGGTCCCCTTTGATAATCACTATTTCATTTGATCTGCCCAACACTCTAGGGTCTTCCTCTGTTCTCCTTCCTGCTTCTGCAAATGAAATACTCGTTAAATCTGTTATGTTGTTTTTATTTTAACCAGAACATTCTGTCTATTTTAGGAAGACAATTCTGATGGTCAAAAGAATCACAAGATCCTTAATAGGTTTTTCAGTCCTCCAGCATCAGAGATTATTTCTTATTTACCTTGGATTCTAATAATTGAGCCGTGTGTTTAAAACATAGCAACCAGGCTGGAGAGATGGCTCAGAGGCCAAGAGCTCTTGATGTTTGTTCTTCCAGAAGACCTGAGTTTGGTTCCTAGCTCCTACTTCAGGGGTACCACAACCACCTGTAACTCTAGTCCCAGCGAACTGTATACCATTTTCCAGTCTCTGCAGGCACCCACACTCACATAGACACACATAAACATAATTTTAAAATAAAAATCATAATCAGCGCTTAATAAAAATACTCATAAAACCAGGGTTTATTGGGTTTGAATGTAACATCTCACTTTGTAAACAGTGTGAACAAAGCATTATGCTCAGCAGAGGTTCCAGCTCTGCCACTCACTAGGACAGAGATGTTTTCCAGCTTCTTCATCTCTATCACATTCCAGTGAGCTCTGTCTGCTGGAGCACTGATCCACAGGGTGGCCACTTAGTACTACTAGTGGCAGTGTGGTTCACTGTCAAATGTGAAGATACTAGTTCTGTCTGACCCCTTCAGTGCCCACATTAATGTTACTCACTCAGCAGCATCCTGAAAGATGGTTGCTATGGTGACTGACTTACGGATGAAAACAGAAGAGGAGATTTGGACCAGTTAACAAACTCACTCAAGGCTTGACAGTCCATAAACAGCAGATCTGGGATTTGAACTTAGGTCCTGGGGCATTTGTTCTTCTCGTTGATTCTACAGGAATCCTTTTGGCTTTTTATTAATTAATTTATTTATTCACTTAACATTCCAAAGTCAACCTCCCTCTTCCCAGTCTCCTCCTCACATCGCTCCTCTCCCCATACCCCATACCCTGACACATCAAGTGACTGCAGGACGAGGCACATCCTCTCCCTCTGTGGCCAGACAAGGTGACCCAGTTAGGGGAATAAGATCTACAGGCAGGCAACAGTCAGGGACAGACCCCGCTCCAATTGTTGGAGGACCCGCATGGAGTCCAAGCTGCACGTCTCCTACATATAAGTAGGGGTTAGGAGAGGCTAGGTCCAGCCTGTGTTTGCTCTTTGGTTGGTGGTTCAGTCTCTGGGAACCTCCAAGAGTCCTGATTAGTTGATTCTGTTGGTTGGTCTTGTTCCACAGACATCTTTATGCTATGTCCCTGAATAACAAAATAGCACAGGAGCTTAAGAATTGACGGAGACAATTCCTCTGTGTAATCACAGATCTGAATACTCAGGAAGCAAAAGGCTTGGGTTTATGCTCTACCTGACTGATGTGGTTCATAAGCAATTTAGCAGGTGGCTCCATGTGGTCTACTATCTGGTACCAGGGACAGGTCTCAGAAGGCTAGTTCCTGGGGTGAGATAGTAAACCCACCTACGGGCACCAAGCACACACAGGCTCCCACACTGTCCTCAGGAGGGGCATGATAGTAAGGTATTTTGCATGGTAACATGTGTTTTTTCTCTGTCAGACCAGGACTCTTCTCCCAAGCTGCTTCAAGGCTATTATCCGGACTCATCTGTCATCTTGTAAGGGTCAACTTCCTGATGCTATATTTGGGTTGTTCTTGGCTTGATTCTCAGGGAGTTGTTGCTAATGCTTCTCAAACTGAAGTTCCTGAGTATTTAACTGGGTTTACCAAATCCTGAGCAGCTTTACTTTCAGCTCTCAGGAGCGATAAAGACAGGAAACAGCTGAGATCCTTGCTGCCCTTCCAGGGGACCTTCTCCCTGTACTGATTTGGGTGTTTCCGAGGTAGAAATGCAAATAAACACATCTAAGCAGTCTTGGTAGTCATGTGTAACCGTTGCCAAGCTATTGCTCCTGTGGTTACATTGATAACGGAGGCGGAATGGACAAGGGTGGGCAGGTTACACCATACTGAGACACTCGTTAACTAAGAGGCCAAATGGCCACACCCGAGGGTGAAATGGCAGTCGCTAACCTCAGCATTAACTCACCCTGGAGCATGACATTTAGCTTGGCAATGACAGCAAAAACCCAAGCTGAGTAAGGAAATATCAGAAGGCTTGATCTCTCCCCTGGCTTCTTTCATCCTCTCCCTGTGCAATCCTGAAGCCTCGTTGTCCTAAGGTCTAGGCATCTGGCTCCTCTTTTCCTTGGCTGGTACTGAGAATTGAACCCAGAGCCTTGTGCATGCTAACCAAGGGCTCCACCACTGAGATCTACCCTTAGCCCTGTCTTTACTTTTGATTCTGAGATAGCATCTTGCTAAGTACCATGGGCTGGGTTTGAACTCTCTCTGCAGCACCAGCTGGAATTGAACTTGTATCCCTCCTGTCACAGACTCCAAAATAGCATAGTGTCTGGCACACATTACAGAGAAACAGGATAACATGGGGAAAGGTGTGTTGAATCTGGACTCAAAAGACTGGGGAAGCGATTTAATACCCTAAACAGCTGACTTGCTACAGAACTTTTTAAAAATAATTATTTATCAAGTAAACATGCCATTTATTTTCTAGGTTGTGTGTGTAGGGGGGTAACAAACAGCAAAGTAGGCAAAATGTATGTTCTCATAGACTTCACTATTCATTTAGTTATTTTTGTTTTGTTTTTTGAGACAGAATCTCACTCTGTAGCCTACACTGGTCTGGAACTCACCAAGTCACCATGGCTGGCATCAAGCTTGAAGAGACCGCATTCTCTCAGGTCCAGGATTATGGATGTGAACCTTCAGGCCTACTAAAGCTTATCTTTCAGGTGGGCCAACCATTCATAACCAAGTAGGCCAGTACCTGGGAATAGACATAATGCCAAGGAGTAGACAGTCTGTGAAAACCTGTTTGTAAAATGGGAGAAGAGTGAACCATATGCTTCAGCAGAGTGCAGAGGCAGATAATGTTAGCTTCAGAGAGTTCGCTCAAAAAAATCTCAAAAGTAATAGAAATGCATTTTAATCCATTGCCCACTAAAGAAATAGAATACCATATTCCTGTTCATATATTTGTTTTTAAATAACAAGAAAAAAGAAACAAAGAAAGAATGGGAGAGAAAGGAGGAGGAGAAAAGAGAGAGAGACTGAGATGGAGAAAGAAGAAGAAGAGGAGGAAGAGGAGGAGGAGGAGGAAGAGGAAGGAGAGGGAGAAGGAGGAGAAGGAGAAGGAGAAGGAGAAGGAGAAGGAGAAGAAGAAGAAGAAGAAGAAGAAGAAGAAGAAGAAGAAGAAGAAGAAGAAGAAGAAGAAGAA